>JAULBS010109750.1:0-15192 GCA_032355785.1 Symmetromphalus regularis | reverse complement strand
CCAAAGAAGAACAGGCGCTTTATATTCAAAGATAGTTTCACAGTGAAAAAGCAACTTCACGAGGTGTTGGGGAATTTCCCACAAGATCATGACAGTTGCCGAATTGGCTTATAAAACGAGCGATCTGATTGGATAATATTTTCAAGTATGATATCACCAACAATGTGTTGGTATAGATGGCGCAGTAAGCAGCCCGAGTTTTTATGAGCTATGTTTGTCAGGGGTCCAAACGGATTCGGAGTGACCGGGGTGAACCATGACATAGTTTGGTGCTAAAAGCGTTCATAGTTTGTCCCACATACTGGATTTGGCATTTGTTGCAGGAAATATAATAAACTACAAAATTAGATTGACGATCTAATACATGTTTAATATGAACAGTCTGTGTTTTGTTATATTTTAGAGGTAGTCGTCATAGTTTGGCAATATTTACACCAGTGCCTACAATATAAGTTGTAGAAGCATCACGAGGGGTATATGGCTTTTTATGCACTCTCTGTGTGTTCTTTTACCCTAAGCCTTCGGCTGGGGGTAAAAGAACAAACATAGGGTGCATAAAAAGCCTTCGGCTGGGAGTAAATAAACATACATAAGGTGCATACAAAGCCATATACCCCGAGAGATGTTTCTACAACGAATTTATATTGTCGACATGTTAATTAATCAAAGTAATGCAAGAGAATAGCGATTAGCAATTTATTAACGAATCCGTAACACGGGAACGCGAAAGAAGTCACTTAACAGTGACGAAATATAGTTCCATCGATAAAACAATTAATACCATATAAACATATACCATGGTTCAGGTAAAATATTTTGCGTGATATAAAAGCGAGATCTAGTATCACAAATGCATGTAAGTTTCATTGGTAATTAATATTTAAAGCACAAAGACCCTTAAAGTCCGTGAGTGTACCTTTAAAAGCAATACAATATGTTTCAATCAATCAATCATCAGCTATCGGATGTCAAACAGTTAGGAGATCTAACATTCATCAGACGTATCACATTGGTAGCTAGAGATATTTTTAATGTATTGGCTTCTGGTCACACAATATGCGGATATGCTAAACAGGGAACGTGTACGCCTGTGAACCGACCGGTCGTCGGATCGATCCTTCTCAGTGGATCAATTTGCGTTTTTGGGCTGTTTTCCGTTCCAACCAGTGGTCCACTACTGGTTCACCAAGGGCCGAATATGTTTTATTTAACGACGCCTCTAGAGCACATTGATATTTATCTGATCATCGGCTATTGGTCGTCATATATATGGTCATCCTGACATATGACTTTAGAGGAAACTTCACTGAGAAGGATCGATCCGACGACCAACCACTTCACAGGCAGACACGCTACCGTTTGAGCTAGATCCCGCTCCCTAGTTTCAAAAAAGGCGGAATACTTGTTATACCTGACAACAAATGTATAAACAGTTTCACTAGAACATCTTAGATCTGTGTTTGTTTTCTACTAGATATTTAAATTTTATTGTCTTACTCAGTTTCAATTAAGTAAAAGTAAACTGTGTTTTATTTAACGACGCCTCTAGAGCACATAGGTTTTTTTTTATTATCTTATCATCGGTTATTGGACGTCAATCATATGGTCATTCTGAGATATGTTTTTAGAGGAAACCCGCTGCCGCCACATTGGTTACTCTTTTCGATAAGCAGCAAGGGATCTTTTATATGCACTGTCCCACATACATGACAGCACATACCACGGCATTTGATGAACCAGTTGTGGACAACTGGTTGGAACGGAAGATATCCCAAACAGCACATGGGTCCACTGAGAAGGATCGACCCGACAACCGACAGCATCACAGGCGGACGCTCAACCATTTGAGCCACATCCTGCTCCACAGTTTCAATTAAGATAAGAATATATTACAAATTATATACTCAACCAAAAAAAACAGAGGCGTCGTTAAACTAAACAAACTTTACCTTATTTGGGACGCTAAACCAAAAACATTCCTTTCCTTTATAAATTCTAAGAAATGCTAAAAAGACAAATTAACATAGACTAACACGGAAGCCGCCGTCGCCGCCAGAAGAATAACGTCTTCCAGGACAAATCGTCAATTGGGAATAAATATCCGAGGCATCTGATGTAGCCATCACGATTTTTCACAGTCACTGTTTACACACGGTCATCTACTTCAGCATCAGGGCCATCTTAACATTACAGGCTCATTACAGGCAGCTGGAAGGCATACACGAAGCTATGGACGCGAATTGAAAATGTTGAGACGGCGTGAAATGGTTTTCGCGATGACAAACAGACCCAGGGCTGTCGGGCCTCCAGGTGTGTTTCCGCCATCAGCGGTAATTTCGAGTGTTCTCATTTTGCTACAAATTAATCGGCGGTATTCGATATCAGGTTATTTACACAAGGGCTTGTACTAACTTTGCTTATTTGGCGATAAACAGACACTGCTGTCCGCGGTACATACTTCAAGGCAAAGTCATTTAGCAGCGACAAGGCGACATTTAGAAACAGTCATTATTTGGGAGAAATGCTGTTGATTTTTGGTTAAATTGCTAAACGTTGTCTTCGACCCAGACGGAATTAAGGTAATAGGGTGTGTGCTTCGTATGAATGGATAATGCTGTGTGGTAATATGCTAAGAACGACACCTGGGCATGGGCGTCTGGACTCTAGAGGACAAAACAAAGTTTTTTTTTTTTTAATGATTATTATTATTTTTGTATGGACACTAATAGAGCACATTGATTTATCAATTATAGGCTAATGGATGTCAAACAGCATCCTCACAATGTCAGGGGTTACACGAGTGCGTGGGATTCCTGACAAATATAGTTCATAAAAAACCCGGGATGAGAAAACAGTTTTTGATTGGATACTTCACATCATCAGAAGATCACAATTCGGCTTTCTATGCATCAGTCTTCACCTTATCGATATAAATAATGAATTAAGAATGTTAAAGAACGGAAATACAGCGGTTATCAGAAACGTAAGTTTCAAAGATATTACCAAAAAATGCAAAATAATGACAGTTTCCTTCTTTGTAAGGAATTGTTACCAAAGAAGAAGAGGCGCTTTATATTTAATGAAAGTTTCACTGTGAAAAAGACGACTTCACGAAGTGTTGGGGAATTTTCCACAAGGACATGACAGTTACCGATTTGGCTTACAAAAGAAGCGATCTGATTGGATAATATATTTAAGCATGATATCACCAACGTTTTCGCAAAGATGGCGCAGTAAGTCGACCGGGTTTTTATGAACTATATTTGTTAGGGTTCCCACTCACTCGATTGACCACTGACGTCGTGAGGATAGTCAAACAATAATTCTGCCACTTTGTCATCAGAGGAAAGAGTAGACAGAGATATCTTACAAGGATTTTCCCCACAGACAGGATGGCAGATAGCAACGCCCCTGTACGGTACTAAGATAATGTTGTGTATGTTATCTCAATATACTTGTTCCGAATTTGAACGATTCAAGTGCATTTCTATTTAATCTACCGCACTAATATCGGCTCAAACCGTTCACTGGGTATGTTTATACCGACCAGTGCTCCAGAATTGATGAAAAGGAAACTTTTGTTTTATTTAACGACGCCTTTAGAGCACATTGATTTTTATCTTAACGGCTATTGGACGTCAAACATAATTATGGTCATTCTTACATATTACTTTAGAGCAAACCCGCTGCCGCCACATAGGCAACTCTTTCCGAAAAGCAGCAAGGGCTCTTTTATATGATCTGACCAACAGACAGGACTGCAAATACCACGGCGTTTGATGAACTAGTTGTGGATCACTGATTGGAACGAAAAATAGCCCATACTGCAATTGGGTCCACAGAGAAGGATCGATCCGAGGACCGACTGCTTCACAGGCGGACATTTGAACACGACACGAATTAACCCAGATAATGGATTCGCCCAGGGCGTTCCATCTTACGACGACCACACTCCATGGAGCGCTCTACAAATTGAGGTAAATCACTCCTAACATCATTACAAAGTAAAGTTTGTTTTATTTAACGACGCCTCTAGAGCACATTGATTTTTAATCTTATCGTCGGCTATTGGACGTCAATCATATGGTCATTCTGACATATGTATTTAGATGAAACCCGCGGCCGCCACATTGGCTACTCTTTCCGATAAGCAGCAAGGAGTCTTTTATATGCACCCTCCCATAGACAGGACAGCACATACCACGGCCTTTGATAAACCAGTTGTGGAGCACTGGTTGGAACAGAAAATAGCCCAAACTGCATATGGGTCCACTGAGAAGGATCTATCCGACGACCGACCGGTTCACAGGCAGACACGCTACCGTTTGAGCTCCCCTCTAGCTACGTCCCAGTGAACATCCATTTACATTGTATTGCCTATTTGGTGGATGTATGGAAATTGTGGCCTCCAGCCAGTGATTCACCACTGGAATAACAAAAGTCATTGTATGTGCTGTCTTGTTTTGGTAAATTGCGTATAAAAGGTTGTTTGCTGTTAAATTAATAAACTGGAACTGGCGGAACCAGGATATTAAAATTATAACACTAAAATAATTAGGTAGTATAGTGTCGAATAAACATTTTTTTTAATTTTTAATTTTTTTATTATTATTATTATTTTTTACTGACTTTAATTACTGAATAAAGAAAACCCGTTAAAATATTGGGAGAAAACAGGATGGTGCCCTTTTTCTAAGTAAGAAATACAACAATTTTGTAGGTCTAACATTAATCTGTCCTGAGCAGGCTGTCTAGGTAGCAGAGCCGTATGTATGGGAGAGCATGGTTGAATCTTAATAATAAAACCGACCTTACCTAGAAAAGGGGCCACCATCATTTTTTTAATGATCATTATTATTTATATTACTTTTTTATATATTTTTATTAGAGTATTTTATGTCTAAAATTTGTAGTAAATATTTTTTTAATGTTGTACTGTCCCTTCCTATTATTATCAGTATGTTCTAAGTGTGAGTCTTAGTGATCCAATGGTAGGGGGTGTCCAAATATGATGAGTTAATAGGACTGGTAAAAAATGGTTAATTTTCACGTCGTTCTACTCGGATAAAATTTATATAAAACATAAAAATCCAAAAAGGGGGGCGGGACCCCGGGACCCCCTCTGGATCCGGTACTGGACTCTCAATCTCAAGACTGTGGTTCAAAACCCGTTAGAGGGTGGCTCACAATTTTACATACAGATTACGTGTTAAAATTAGCAAATGTTTGATATCCTTTAGCCGATCATTAATAAATCAATGTACTCTTGTTGAGTCGAGGGAGCGGGATGTAGCTCAAACAGTAACACGTCTGCCTGTGAATCGATCGGTCGTCAGATCGATCCTAGTCAGTGGACCCATTTGCAGTTTGGAATATTTTTCTGTTCCAACCAGTGGTCCACAACTGTTTCATCAAAGGCCATGGTATGTGCTGTCCTGTCTATGGGATGATGTAGATAAAATAGCCCTTGCTGCTTATCGGAAAGAGTAGCCTGTGTGGCGGCAGCGGTTTTCCTCTAAATAAATATGTCAGAATGACCATATGATTGTCGTCCAATAGCCGATGATAAGATAAAAATCAATGTGCTCTAAAGGTGTCGTTAAATAAAACAAACTTAACTTTTTTTGCCGTAGAGTCAAATAATAATAATAATAATAATCAAACAGTATGTTCGAGGAAACATTACAGTTATTTGTTTAGGTCTAATAAATAATATAATGACACAATAATAACACAGCAAACTCTTTTTAAAGTGAATATTTTATTGAGATTATTCGCATATCACATTTACATATACATCAACTGTGTTAAACTTTATAAAAGAAAACCAGAACTAAAACAGAGGGAGGTACATGATTCATAATCGCTGAAACAGTTAAATTAGTAAAAGAAGGGGTAAGTGTGAACATTAAAAAGCATGCCCTTGTTACGGTCCTGGCTTAGTCGAGTGTTATATGTTAAGATTATATAAATCCATTTGACAAATATTTGTTAGTTATAAGTATTTAAAAAAAAAATATATTTATTATTTGGTTGTTGTTCACGTTCAATAAAAATATACAGAACAGCAAAATAAACGCAAATTTAATTTTCAATATTTGATTGAATAAAAGTTAATGACATTTTGACGTTGGCTGTTTTTGCGTACTTGAGGCATCTGCTGAGAACTGTAAAGAGTGCGAAGTATGAGTTATTTTTTAATTTTTCGTCTAAGTTGATTAAACTAGATCTGAACAAGCTTTTGCGTTTCTTTTGCTGTTCAGTATATATATATAATAAACATAAGAACCTCACTATTTGAAATTCAGACAATGTTCGGCCGACACTTATCATTGTTTCTACGACGGTATTGCTGATTGCCGGAGCAAATTTCGAAGGTTAGAAACTGAAATTAGAGAGCTCAGCCTAAAACTTCTACAGCGACAGTTGGTCGTTTGGCTACTTGGTGTACTTTTATTTGGTTATTAAGTACTCCGGGCAGTCCCCTTTATGAGCAGAACGATGCACGCGAAGTGTGGCACATGCGCGGTGTAAGTATTTTCGTAGTTACATACTGCGCTGTCTTTTCAGAATAGATGTTAGTGTTAATAGGAGAGACAAAACCGTTGTCGCCACACTAATGTAGCAACTTTTACCGATATTATTGTTGTTTATTATTTTAATGATTATCTCCAATTAATGTTCAAGCACGCTGTCCTGAACACACAACTCGGTTTCATGTGCAGTCTGTCCAGAACAGATATTAGTGTTAATAGTAAAACCAAAAACGTTGCCGCCACACTACTGTGGCAACTTTTACCGATATTATTGTTGTTTGTTATTTTAATGGTTATTTCCAATTAAGGTTCAAGCACGCTGTCCTGAACACACAACTCGGCTTCACATCTAGTCTGTCCAGAACAGATGTTAGTGTTAATAGAAAAGACAAAACCGTTGCCGTCATACTAATGTAGCTACTCTTACCGATATTGTTGTTATTTTAATTTAAAGTTCAAGCACGCTGTCCTGAACACACAATTCGGCTTCATGTGCAGTCTGTTCAGGAAAGCGGTTAGTGTTAGTAGAAGAAACAAAACCGCTGCCGCCACATTAATGTGGCTACTCTGATTAGCAGTAAGGGATCTTTTAAATGCACTATCCCACAGAGAGAATATTAGAATCGATATCCTTTGATAAACCAGATGGGCATAACGATAGCTTCTGGAACATAGCCAATGGACCACTGGTTGGTGTGTATAGTGCACATCTACCTATACTGAGACTTGATCCAAGTACTTATTAGCCGACAGTCCAATGGGTCGGTATTTTTACTAAACGTATACTTTATATACAACCAGGAATTACTGATCATGTGCCTCAAAGTTTTAGGCTGTGCTCTAAGATAAAGGACGAGTAACAGTATTTTATTGGTGTATAAAGGTTACATGAGAAGAAATAACAGGCCATGGCATCGCCCTTTTCTCACAAAGTGTCTTTATAGCCATAAAGTATTTTTTACTCTACCTCAATATGTTAGTGTTCAAATATCAATGTGGTTCACTATTAATAATAATTCCACATACTTATTTTATAAAGTAAATCAGTGATTTTCATAACTGGTTGGAATATGACATTTGGTATGATGTTTTAGGTAATTTTCTCTACGTATTTTTTTTAATAGATATTCCTAAAATATTACCTGATTCATTACAAATGTATTACAAAGTAACATAATTGCATATTTTTCGTGTTTCAAAAAAATTTGTAAAAGCAGGTATGAAGTCCATTTTCTAAGAAAAGAATGTGTAAAATAAGTTTCATTTGAAGAATTTGTATGTTATTTTTCATAAATGTGACAATTTTACTGCAATAGTTTGATGTTTTTAAAATCTTACGACGAAATGCAAATGATAATCTTTTAAGTCTAGCACCCTTTCTAAAGTATTTAAAAAAAAATGTTCTTCCTTTCATTCAGGAATTTGATTGAAATATTTTTTAAATGAAAAGCATACACATATCACTCGTCTTATGTTGTAATGTTTTTGTTCCATTCTAAATAAACTAACGGGCAAAAGAAACGATATCAAAAATAAGAATAAAATATTTTGGACATTTGGATATTTTGTTTAAGGCTTCTGCAGATTTTGTTTTCATCGCTGCTTAAATTAAATTATGTAATTTATGTCGACTTTAAATCTGTTTTGCAAATACAAATGCTATTTTAAAAGTTTTTTGTGGTTTTTCTCAAAGTTATCGTTAAATTATCCCTAGTATCATTTCTTTCGCCCGTTAGTTTAATTAGTGTTATATTTTAAATGCTAAATATGTACGTCCGATACCTGTTAGCAAATATATGATTATATCAACTTTTCTTTACTATGTATGAAATCCTAATGAAAGCACTTGTATTATCATATATATCACAATAAACATCCTATATATAATATATATCCTAATACTATTGTTATTGTTATAGTCATTAGTCTTAACATTTAAGTATTTATGTTAACTATTGGTTAAGTAGTGCGAAATGTGCGTGCGTCTTATGGAATTACTCAGTCTAATGTATTATTAAGCCTGGACTGACATTATTTTAGCTGTATAGTTTTTGTTAACATTCGGTTACAGTAAATTAATAAAGTAGATTGCCGATACGGCACAGTGTAGTATTTACATTTATAAATTATTTAAACTCACTCGATATTGGTTCTTTTGTTCCTGTTAAACAAAAAATATAGTTTTGTCCTTAGTGTCATGCCCGCATTTATATTCTAAAGAAAATCAATTTATAAATTTTGATTAAATAAAGGTTTATGAATTAATAACAAAGGCCGATCCACAGGGGGGTCCAGGGGCATCTGAACACTTCAACCTTTGGCAAACAGTTTTATTTCCATTATAATTAGGTAGTAACGAACTTTGGATACGCCTATATTAAAAAAATCTTTGGAATATTAATATTATTTGTTTCTCCTATCAAGATTTTTGTCTCCGGTCCAGAATATTCGATTTTAAAACAACCACTGTCATCTATATTACTATTATGTTTTAATAAATATATTCATTTTCATCTATATTACTACTATGTTTTACTAACAGAAGTGGTGTTTTACTAAATATAATCACTGTCATCTACATTACTACTATGTTACTACCAAATGAAGTGGTGTTTACAAAGCATAGTCATTGTCATCTATATTACTACTAACTGAAGTGTTTTACAAAACATGATCAGTGTCATATATTCTAATACTAACTGAAGTGTTTTACAAAATATGATCATTGTCACCTATATTACTACTAACTGAAGAGGTGTTTTACAAAACATAATCAGTGTCATCTATATTACTACTAACTGAAGTGGTGTTTTACAAAACGTAATCAGTTTCATCTATATTGCTACTAACTGAAGTGTTTTACAAAACATGATCATTGTCATCTATATTACTACTAACTGAAGTGTTTTACAAAACATGATCATTGTCATCTATATTGCTACTAACTGAAGTGGAGTTTTACAAAACATAATCAGTGTCATTTATATTATTACTAACTGAAGAGTTTTACAAAACATGATCACTGTTATCTATATTGCTACTCATTGAAGTGGTGTTTTACAAAACATAATCAGTGTCATCTATATTACTACTAATTGAAGTGTTTTACAAAACATGATCATTGTCATCTATATTGCTACTAATTGAAGTGGTGTTTTACAAAACTTAATCAGTGTCATCTATGTTACTACTAACTGAAGTGGTGTTTTACACAACATAATCACTGTCATTTATATTACTACTAACTGAAGTGGTGGTTTACAAAACATAATCACTGTCATTTTTATTATTACTAACTGAAGTGGTGTTTTACGAAATTCAAAACTTAGATAAATGGAGATAACCAAACAAAATGCACATTTTATGTAAAACTTTGAAATATATTACTGGATTATATCAATATGATATGAAACAACTTATCACATTTTGGGATAAATATTTTGTATATAGCCACGACCATGCAATTTATCTAGTTGATAAAGGACTTTCCTTTCCTTTTGACTAGATGACAAAACATGTAACTATTTTTTACCTGGACGTGAAATGCACCAAGTCATGCGTATACAAAAAAGTGACCTAGGTCCTTGGAGATATTTAGCAGTAGACCCATAATAGCAGATAGTAGAGTAGGTGATAGCAATTCTCAGCGAGTCATTGACATCTGCAGCCTTTACCTTTATACTAGGATGGGCAGACGATCTGTGATTTGTAGGACATTTGCCACGTGTACATTTAAAACTAGGGTTGGACTTTATGTCGGTTGCACCGTGTTAGGTAGGATCAGTTCAACATCAGTGTAAAACAAAAATCGTGATTTTTTTCCACAATAATTCATGGCAGCTCGTCTTGGATTTTGCCTTTACCAAGATCAAGGGGGAAAATTGCTTCCTTGGGGGGGGGGGGAGGACGGAATATTCCCCTGTCCAAAAAGCCCCAACGTTATAGACCCCCTGTGTACTTCAGTATATTTGCATTAAGACTGCATCGTTAAGTGTTACATAAAGATTATTATTTAGGCATTTTAATTTCAATTTTTTGAAGCAAAAAGTGGGGGGATAATTATATAGGCATCCCTTGTCAAAAAAGTGGGTGACGTGTCCACCCCCACCCACACCTCCTCGCGTCCCCCTAGATTTACGCCGATGAGCAAGATACGATGTTGTTCAGGATAACAGTTGTGTCGTTTACATTAAATATAAGGGAAATGAATATTACCCCCACACACCAATAAAAAATAATATAAAAAAATAAAATCTGAAATAATAAAATAAACACTCGTTGCAGGTCATCTGTTACGGGATATTTTGTTGTAGGAGACAAGGACTGGGATGTGAAAACGGATAAAGACGTCCCATAATGCAAGTAAGTGAGAAAATCAAAGGCGAGGAAGGAAGATCGATTGATAGAAAAGAAAACATTGCTAATTGTCATAAAGCATCACATTTAGTTTAGCATCTGCTTAATAATAATAATAATAATAATAATAATAATAATAATAATAATATATATATATACAGGGTTTCTCTAAAGTCTGACCACATAGGAAATATCACTATTTGTAACTAACTATATTTGTTTTTTCGCCTCACAAATTGAATATGAGTGTGTCCAGACTGTAGGGACACCCTGTGTAATAATAAACATTTGTTCATTTGTAGGTTTCGAACCTATAGCACTAACGTAAATACATTTGTGTCCCTTAAGAATTGAGGAAATCAAAATAAAACATTAGCTACCAAATTCTTTCATACATAACATAACAAAACAAAACTAAACTTCCCTGCCTCTGGTCAAAGAGGCGTATATGTAGGTTCATCAAGTCCGAACGCACTAAGATTAAAGTCTTTATCTATCAATGAACTGAGCGATATGTCGTTGAGGTTCTTGCAAGAAAATGATCCCAAGGAGAAATCCTTGCTGAACAGAGAACCAAACGCCAAATCCTTGAAATCGAGAGTACTTAATGAGAAGTCTTTACTGATGTCAGATCCTAACAGAAGATCTAGACCAGGCATGGAACCAAGCAGTGGATCATCCAAAGCAACGGAATTGAGAGAGACATCTTTGTTTGCCACTGATGTCAGCGTTAAGTCTTTCTCTGGATAGAAATTGTTCAGATCGAAAGAGGGGTCATCCAACAATTCCAAAGATGTGTTTGTCTGCAACAATCCTTCATCTGCGGGAAGGTTCATAGAATCGTTCTGTATAGACGTATCCGTCTTCATTGACCGTAAAGAACCATAAGCAACTAAAAAGACGGAAAACATTTAAGCACCTGACAATGATAATGGTATAATAGTCAACAAGTATTCACCTATATTTATATAATAATAATAATGATAATAATACATTAACAAAATTAAATTACAAAATACACGCAACTTTTAACTATTTTACACACACATGCACACTGCAAGTAATATTTATCTTGTCTGTGCTATGTTATTTACACGTCAGTGATTTTCATAATTCTGTGATTTAAAAAAAAAGTTATAATTGGAAACTTTGATCTATTTGTCGGGTGATTTAGTATATAGCATTAAACATTCCATTAATGTACCTTTATAATGAACTTACCTGTTCGTAACGTTGCTAAAGAAAGTTTTCCTGACACCCATTCGAGGACAGACGTTATAAAACTATTTATAGATGTTTGGCACACACTGCTGTTGTACGACTCGAACAAAGGTCGGATGAAAAAACTGAACTGGGAGTTAGTTAAGGATCCACTTCATATGGTTTTTTTGTGGGTTTTTTTTTTTTTTTTTTTTTTAATGGAAGATGTACACAAGCGGTTAAATGCCTAATTTCAAAATTTAATAGTTTAAAATGTATAATAAAATAAATTAATAATGTTAATATTTAATGATATACCAGCACAAACAATAAATTTATCATTATTAAATACCATTCATTGGTCTGTAATAAATAAATTTAAAAAAAAACGGAAGAAAATGTTGACACAAAATCTATGCTTAAAAGTATTACAGTATAATATCAAGTATTCAAAATAGATTTTGCATAAAATCTAGTTTTAAAATGTGTATGACATTAATAAATGCTGAAATTCAACCTTATATCAGAAGTATACTACTCAAAATAATTTTATGGACTATAATGGCGACATTTTATTTTACTACAACGAAAACATTAACATGTTCAATAAAATTACTGTTCTTGACTTATCTTGTAACGACGTCGATTTCTGATGGAATTTATGCGTAGCGACGTTTGCATCATAAATAAAAGAATCTTTAGAATTCCACTTGTAGTCTTCTTAAAACCTATCTTTACTTATTTATCGTCCGGGTGTGTTGCAAGATATTGGATCCTCTCAATTGAACTACATGTATACTCGTAGATGGCAGTCAATGTATTAAATATAACATAATCTATTCAGAAACGTATAGTGGTTTATCAACAAATCTATAGCTGACATTCTCTGAAATAAAATCATCGGAGACATCTTGAGAAGAGAAATCTTTCCAAGGAAACTATTGACGTAGACAGGATTTTAAAAATTATTATTTTTATTTTTTGTTTGTTTAACGACACTTAGACAGGATTTTATACATGGGGTAAGGAGGGGAACTGATAGCAATAATAGAAATACAAGACAGGGAAAGATAAAAGGTGGTAGGAAGCGGATAAATAAAATTAATACAGAATATATCTTTGACTGAGTACAGGAAATCTGTAATTTAATACCGTAATGTGGATAAACGTACACAAACATACTGGACCGGATTCTAGCATCTTTAAATTAAACTCGTCCTCGTTAATTTCTACTACACTAGGTCAACAGGTAAAGTATTATTTTTTATCTCTGTGATACTGACACAAGAATCAGTATATAAATATGTGTATGAATGAAAGTATAAACGAATATGCAATATTGATTAAATAACACCATTAGCATTATAGTAAACCGCAGTTATGAAAAGATACAATCCAAAATTTCCAGTTTTTTCTCGTTCGTTCTTGAATATATTCTTCAAACCGGTCTTCCATTGATACCTGTTTCTGTTCAACCAACCTTTCATCCGGTACTCGTTGTTGATGAGATCTATGGAAAACAAAATATTCTCATTTACAATAACAAGACAATTTACTATCTGGTACACGTTGTTGATGAGATCTATGGAAAACAAAATATTCTATTTTGCAATAACAAGAACATTTACTATCTGGTACGCGTTGTTGATGAGATCTATGGAAAACAAAATATTCTCAGTTACAATAACAAGAACATTTACTATCTGGTACGCGTTGTTAATGAGATCTATGGAAAACAAAATTTACAGGATCGGAGTAAAGGGGGGGAGGCAACGGGCATCCCCTCCCCCAATAATGTACGGCATCGTTTTTATGACAATATTTACATTTATTGAGTACGTTGTAGGCGCCCTTCAAATGACTGATGGCATCCCTATTCAGTCTTACATTCCGCCCCCCACACCCACCGTCGCACAATATTTATAATAACTGATTTACAATAATAAGGACATTTAATGAAAATAGACAATATTCATATATATCTCAATAATTTATCTTTCAAACATTTACTAAAATATGTTTCTCACATATCTCAGTAGATATACTTAAATTGATCTTATGGAGGTTTAGTGTTATGATATGTTTTATAATAATGTTGCTTTATCCACAAACCCAACTTAAGAAATGTCACAAATTTATATCGATTGCTGACAGGGAAATGAAAACCGCAAAGATGTAATGTGTTAGGTAAGAGATATTTTTCATTGTAGGAGTGGGAGGTCTGTGGTCCACGATTGTATTAACAGATGCCACGGTATGTCCTGTAACAAATATGTATATGGGAAAGCGTATACAAAATATCTATATTTCAGTAACGGGTTTAATCTGAATTAGACTGATTCAGAGTTGCAAAGGAAAAATATTGTTTGTTTAACGACACCCAAGCACATTGCTTATTCAGCGGCTATTAGATGTCTGACATAATATGGTTTTATGTGACTCGTGGTTTTTGGATGAAACGCGCAACCACCAAACAGGCTACTCTTTTCGATTAGCAGCAAGGGATGCTTTGATAAATCAGTTGTGGACTATTGGTCGGTGCCAGTGGCTTACATCTTTGCGGAGCACTGACTCATATTGGAGCCGGTATCAAGATTAAAAATCCATGCTTTGACTGACATTTGATCCCAGAACCTACCAGCCGTGAGACCGACAGGTTAACCACTGTGCTACCGAGGTTGTGGGTTTAACAATGTGCTGAGGTGTCATCAAACAAACATTACTTTGTTTTTCTCAATACTGCATTATACTTACTCTATAACGAGGTTCAAACTCTGAATTTCATCATACAGTTCGTTCATCATCTTCTTCTGTTCGTTGATTTCTGTTTGCAGCTTTTTACTGTGATCCACAGCTGTAATTGAAGTTAAATATACCATAATGAAGTTCACGAAAAACCGAATCAAACTCATTTAAAACTCTATTGCTATACTCAAGTAAAAAACAAAGTATACATGTTGTTTACATTTTTGTTTCATGAGATGGTTACAGTAATGGTCCATTGGCAACAAGCACATGCGCAATTTGTGATATTACTGCACACACACACACACACACACACACACACACACACACACACACACACACACACACACACACA
>JAULBS010109739.1:0-15192 GCA_032355785.1 Symmetromphalus regularis | reverse complement strand
AGAGAGAGAGAGAGAAAGAGAGAGAGAGAGAGACAGAGAGAGAGAGAGAGAGAGAGAGAGAGAGAGAGAGAGACGGAGAGACGGAGAGACGGAGAGAGACACAGAGAGAGACACAGAGAGACACAGAGAGAATTACGAAGAGGGGTGATCGGGGGGGAGAGATGAGCGAGATTGAGAGGAAAAAAGAGATAATGAGAGGAGAAAGATGAAAGAGAGAAAGATGAAAGAGAGAAAGAGATGAGATTGGGAGAGAGACAGAATTTCAGACTTGAATGTTAATACATGTACTATGCATGGCTACACAATTCGTGTCTTTAGAGTGAAATCAATCAACGTTTTGTGACACTGTGGGGATGGAGGTGGGTGTTTATATATGGATACCAATGCTTTCCAGAAATAACTAAAAAAGAACAACAAAAAACGACGCCAACGCATTCCAAGAATAGCCTGGATCTCCACAGGTGGTTACAACTACACGATGTCAATGCTTTCCAGAAAAAAAACTGAAAGAACAAAAGCTGTCAGTGCATTTCAGAAATAACTGGGAAATTCGGATGAGAAAATAAATGATGCAGCAACTTAAAACAAAAAATAATAACCGGTTGAACATACCTTGACAATGTATTCCAGAAATGATCGGGAAATGAGTCTTAGAGAAAAAATTTCTGTACACGCGCCGGTATCTGAAAATGTGTGGAAGAAAAATTAATGTTAGAAGTTCTGGAATCGTTTCTGGAATAATAGTCAAAACAATTTATTTCTGTTATTTTTCAAAATGTTTACTATATTTGTTGTTTTTTTAACTTCTCCTAGAAGATAATTGAGTTTTTATTGTAGTTTTTATGATTTTTAAAAAAAAAATTATATAAGGATATTATGAATTTTTCAATGTAATTTTTTTACTGGAAATACGAAGAAATAGACAAAATTTATGCACCTAATTGAATTTTAATTACTTTAATTATTATTATTATTATTTATGTTTTCCTATTGGACGTATAATACATTTCCACATTATTTTAGGTAGAAAAGATAACTAATTTTTACAAACTAAATTGCTAAAATAGAAAGGAGTAAATGTTTGTGTAACCAAAACCAAGGACATTGTTTAAACTTCAGAGCACATAACGTCAAATATGGGA
The DNA here is from genome assembly GCA_032355785.1 of Symmetromphalus regularis. Lineage (NCBI taxonomy): Eukaryota > Metazoa > Mollusca > Gastropoda > Neomphalida > Neomphalidae > Symmetromphalus > Symmetromphalus regularis. The sequence continues at coordinate 14,050 of JAULBS010109739.1, read as the reverse complement.
TATTTCCTAAGCATGGTCTACAAAAGAAACCGGCGGTCGAATATATTTTTCTTAGAAGAGATAGAAGGGAAATAACCTAGTATGATAAAAGAGTATTACAAGAGTTATTCCTATTATTATTATTTATTAATTATTATTATTATTTATGGGTTCAGCATTGGTTTTAAATATTACATATCCATACTGTTAGTAATGGTTACGGTCTGGTTATATATGAGTTTTAAACATTCGGATCCGATTTAATAATTGGACGCTTTGTGGTGTCTTGTCTGTCGATTTTGATACAAGGGAATTAACTGTTGGATTATTAAAATGAACTTGCAGCGTTGATGCTCTCCACTCGTTATTATTGCACTTCGAAAAATATAAAAATAAAACAGTCTTGTCACTGATTGAGGTTTTTCAAAGAAGAATGTATGAGGATAATTTTAGAAAAATATAACTTAGCATGCATATATAGAATATATGATGTTTTTGTGGACTTGTTTATTTATTTATTTTATTTTATTTAAATTGCTAGAAATTAGGTTTGTTGGAACGAATATAAATTTTGAAATTAGAGTACTTAAGTTTGTTTTAATATATAAAGTAGCTTTCTACAAAAAAAGGTAATGTAAACATATACTTGATGGAAAATCTTATATAAAATCTAATAGGAAAATAATAATAATAACTAATAATGATGATAAAATCTAATAGGAAAATAATAATAATAATAATAATAACGATGATGATGACGATGATGATGATGATGATAATAATAATGATAATAAAATAATGAAGTGAAATAAGAGTAGATCAAGCTTTGGTATAAAGTAGAATATGTTTGTTTGTTTTTGTTTAACGACACCACAAAAGCACATTGATTTATTACTAGTAATCATCTACTATTGGATGTCAAACATTTGGTTATTTTGACACGTAGTCACCAACGTGTTTTGAAGTATAAAAAAGTATTAATAAATACAGTTAACGTCCGTTTGTCAACGTAATTACAATTCATATAATTTTAAAACGTCTTTTCAAACATATTCATGTTATCGCGATTTAAAAAATAAAATAAAATAAATAAATAAGTAAGTAAATAATAAATAAATAACCTTAGGCGACATAAACACACAGACAGTTTGACCCTCGTAATAACATATCTTTGGAGTCACCTACCAAGCATTTTACATCCACCTCCGAAAATCACTCAATAAAATAAATCAAGTATCGACTATTTGCTATTATAATTATTACAAGACAAACTTGTCCATTAATACCCATTACACTGTTGACATTACAAAGCATATAACAAATCATAATTGGTCTAATGGTTATCATTGTTGTGCGTGTTGAGCTTTCTGTCACTTCCATTCGCTTGGTTTGTTAACACGGCTAGCCCAAGTTTACTTGTACTCCGTTAATCAGAGCTTACAAATACTTGAGAGCCATTTGGAAATCTTTCAAACACAGGGGCGGATCCACGATTTAATATCTAGGATTTGATGGCGGAATCTCGCTTCGTTTCATGATTTCATATTAGGAAAAAAGAAGTAAAAAAGAAAGATGGGGTCATTTATTTTTACAATAGTTAAGTACAAAGATAGGAGAGTGGTTGGATGTTGAAAGCTGTGAACGTCATTCCACCCTCAGTTTTGTTGTTCACTAGTTTTTGAGTATATTATTTAATAAATGCTGAACGGAAACAATCGTCTTTCAATCTGAATAATAAAGCATTAGCATGCTTTACTTCTTATTATTAACTATTTATTATATTGACACATTTATTATTATTATATTTTATTTATTATTTTTATTTATATATTTATTATTATTATCTCATTTATTATTATTGTTGTTACTATTATTTATTTGTTTGTTTATTTATGTATTTATTATTATTTATTTATTTAATTTTATTTTTTATTATTATTTTTTTGAAATATATTTTAATGTCCTGTGTTCTTTCAAATTCCATTTAATGCCCTTACACTATATTTCCTATTAATTTCAGTACACTAACTTGTTCGTAATGGTTGCTTATCTGCTATTTTTTCTAATCATAGACCTGCTTTATATTTAGGATAGGCCAGCCTTTGCGGTCGATATGTAACCATTTCACTGGTTACAAACGTTCTCACTGGGTTTAACACGAAACGCGATTACTAGATTAGCGAGTGCCCTCTGAAGGTAAGAATGCATAACTGAATACAGGTTCAGAACCGGACATTAAAGACCTAAGACTGAATATTTAGTAACAGGATAAACAACAAACAAACAAACCATCCCAAAGATATACATCCTTGGTGATGTCAAAATTACTAATGACACCACTAGAGCACATCAATTTATTAATCATTGGCTAATTGATGTCAAACCTTTGGTAATTTCGGCATATACCGTAATCGAAATATGAGCCAGTCTAAATAGAAACCGCGCAAAATGGGTCCGTTAAGGGAATCGATCCAAGAACTCATCACATTTAAGGTGGACTCTACGTTCGGCACTTCCCCTCTTTTATACGACCAGTGATCCACAACTGGTTTGTCAAAGGCCGTGGTATATGCAGACCTGTCTGTAGGAAAGCGCAGATAATTTGTTTATAGATCCCTTGCTGCTAACAGAAAAGCGTGGCCTATGTGGCGGCAGCATGTTTCCTCAAATGACCATGAACCGCAAAACACCATATTCTGACACCTAATAGCCGTTGAATAAACAATGTGCTGGGATGTTAACCATTTCATTCCTTTCCCCTCTTTATGAAAATGCCCACGACCCTATAAATACTCGACGCTCTGCCGGTATGGTGACGCTGCAGGTGACTGACCATGAAGCAGTAAAAGACTTTGTTTGGACATGTAACTCGTAGAAAAGTTAATCAACACGCATATTGATGTTTCTTCAGAACTTCCTTGAACATTTGCTTTTATTACCACGTGACACATATCATGGACATGTTTGGGCTTGTTCGACAAGGCAAAGGTTATCGAGTTTTCAGGAACGTTGGAACGTAATTCATATGGGGGGGGGGCTGCTCCCATTTCTGAATATCAAAATTTGCCAGTAACTAATTCAACGTTGTATAAGGAACATGTTTATGGGGATTATTGAGGTGATGAGGCTCTGACCCTCAGCCCCCACCCCTTCTACCGCCCCTGTATTTTATCAACCATGGACGGATCCACAGCATGAGCCTCCACCCTTCTGATACTAATTTTTATTTCTTTCCGTAAATAATTTGGTCGTGTCTCATTTTGACCCCCCCCCCCTCCCACCAAACACAACATCACTCCAATATTATATTAAAAAACTAAAAGTATATATTTGGACTCCTCTTCTAAAACAGCTGGATCTGCCCCTACGGTTCGTCCCTTGCATGTTAAGTGTAGAGTTAATGATGATATAACAGTCCTGATATTAATATTATCCATATTTTATAGCAGCTTAGCAAACGCGGATGTGCTTACGTGAATACAAAAACACCGGTCAAATGTCAGCGACAGACGATAATGTCGTATGCGACACGCAGCGTCGTGTTAACAATGTCAAGGTCATAAGCATAATAGAGTAGATACCAACAGGCGGATGTAAGGGTGATGAAGTGGACCTTTTTTTTTTCAGACATTAAACTTGTTTTAAAAATAATACTAATTAAAATAATAATAATGATAATTTAAAAAAAATCTTTTAACCCTCTTCCAAAATGACTGGGTCCGCTTGTGGACAACAGATCATCAGCAGAACTGGCAGTGGCAGACCTGCATTTTGGAAACCCTGAAACTTAAAGTATGGGAGCCCATCGCAACCAGCAACAAGGTCTCGGTTAAGCAATGAGGGCTAAAGGGGGTTCTGGGTCCCCTCTGGGATTAGGGACCCTGAAGCTTAAGCTTCATTAGTTTTATAGTAGATCCGCCCCGAATGCTCATCTGTTTATTTTGCAAATTTTAATGACAAATCTTCTCTTCCTTATTACCATGACATAAGTAATAATTTCAATTGTTATGAACTGATTACACCAGTGACACTTCAGGGCAGTCGAAACGATTGACATTGGAGCAGCATGCTCCCTTGGAATATTTTGAAATGCAGTTACAAGAAAAAAGATGTTAATGGCTTCTGGACAAATTATTCCGGCAGCTATGCACTTGCATTGCGTTCAGGACAGGCTAACATACGCGGTCGCTACGTAATAATTTCACTACTTCCAAATATTCTCATTAGCTTTAACATGAAGGGTAAAAACTAATCTAGCTACCTGAACTTAGCCCTGGAAAGTGTTGATAACAGTATAAATAAAAATTACAATTGATATTATGTGTGATATCATAGTATAATTGATAGATGGTAGCCAATGTAAACATCTTTTAAGCCATTAAAATGACATGACAGTATTGTTTCTTTGAGTAATATCAATTAGTAGATACCATACCCGTATATTGGTCCAGTGGTTTAAAATTGTACTTCTACTACTTTTATTAGATGTTATCATGGTCGTCATTTGAATTTTATCTGGTATAACGGCAAATATTTTAAAAACTAATTTTTTTTTAAGAAGAAATTTTTATTTTATTTTTTTATTTATAAGATTTTCGCATTTTTAAATTCCACTTTCTAATATTTTACATATGAAGTACAATATTATTCTAAAAATAGTAAATAATAAATTTTGTTTTGTAAAATAACATAATATAAAACCATGTTACCAACTCGCTTAAAGACTAATAACCAGATTTCATTAATAAAACAAAAACGAAAATCATAATGCAATAGTTTATTTAGTTTTAAATTAAATATATATGTACAATATATCTGCTTTGTGAAAAATCATTAAAAAAAAAATCAAGATATGGAGTGGAATCAAAGAGAACAGATAAGTTTTATCAAACATTTTCAAACCATGTGGAAAAAAACTAGCATGTACTAAAAGCTATTTAATATAAGCCCTGCAAAATAATAATAATAAAAATATAAATTTTTAAAAATAATAATTGAAAACTTAAAAAATAGAGAAGACATTCTTCTGCTAACAATGAACTTGAAAAAAGCATTACTTCCACGCTATTAAGTAATTAACAAAACTATCCACCAAGGAATTAATAAAAACTGACCAAAATAAAGTTATTCAAACTCTAAGTCTTATTCAACCCAGGATAATGGCCTTACATATACAACCTGTTTCATATCTGTACACAAATATATAGCCAAATATATGTCCTTATCTGAACAAAACAGATAATCATCTTGTTTTTAATCTTAAAAACAAATATATAAGAACGTTTATGTGTCCAAAAATTATAATAGATTTCTTTACATTTATTATTAATGTACATAAAATTGGCTGGTTTTTTTTTCTCAAATATTATAATTATCTTGACAAAAATGTGGCTATTAAAGAAATAAATGTTCAGCACTTGCCCCCGTGGTGTAGTGGTTACATCAACAGACTCAAGGCTGGCAGGTACCGAGATCAAATCTCTGTCATGGTAGGACATTTTTAATCTCTGTATTATCTCCAACCCAGAGTGAATATTCGGCAAGGCTCACTGGGTAGGTATACATCCCTTACACAAACAAGTGTGGTCCACAACTCACTTAAAGGCTGTGGTTTCAGCTATCATGTCTGTGTATATAAAAGGGACTAAATAAATTTAATTTTTATCTATGTGATTTTACATAGACAGCTTCAACCACTGCAGTATTTATCACGTCACTCATAGATCACTAACTAGAGTGCTCTGCATATGTATGAAGTACATGTATTTCTTTAAAGCACAACCAGGTTCTGTTATAATGATATCTGTTTACTCCCCATCAGCCATAACCCCAATAAGTTTTAATTAGTCAGTAAAGTGTGACATTTTGTTTTACCGCTTAATAAGGAGACAGAAGTGATCTCACTTTAAAATTTTATAGCATATATTAAAAAAAGGGTTAATCCTAGTTTTTAGATTTTCTGACATCTATTAGGTGCTTGCGAAGACAAAATTAATTTACTTTTATCAGCAACACATTAGCATCATATTTTCTAACAATGATTTTGGGTTTTCTAACTGGGATGTTGTGTTGTCTAAATAGTATTTTCTTAATACTACTCACTACTCAAATATTCTTGTATATATGTACAGAATATTAAAGCTATAGCATTATTTCTAATACTAGCATTTACAATTAGTATGTTAGTAATTTAGTTTGATATGAAATTATATTTAATATTAGTCTTGTTAGTTTCTAAATTAATTCCTAAACCAAGACACATATTGTGTGTGCTTGCATGTATGTGTGTGTATATGTATGTATATATATATGTACATGTACACACACACATTCTAATACACTTATATATTTAAACATGTTTATACACATCCCTGTTTATTTATCTTTCATATTTATACAATAATGGCATATTAGAAAATATTTTAACAATGTATTAATCACAGCAATCAGTGAAATGGATGACATGAAACAAACATAGATATAAAATATATATTTCAATATATTAGTGATTCCACTGGTAATAACACGATTACCGGAGAACTATGCTATAGTAATAAAAACAAAATGACCCGTTTGGGGTGGAGCAGGGAATACCAGTTACAAAAAACAACTGATGAGTTGAATACAAATAAAAATTATAAAACAAAAGAATTCATGCACATTAAAAAAATAATTTATTTAAAACATCGAATTAATTAAATTGCATATATCTAACTTTTATTTTAGCTTATTTACCAAATATACTGCACTGTTATTGTAACTCTTGGTAAATCACCCTAAGACAAACAGAAAGCTTTTTTTAGAGGTGGGGGTATATACATTTGTACATGTAAACATATTTTATTTTATTTGTGTGAGTATTGGACATTTTTTCTTTTTTTAAAAACTATTTTTGTATTATTTTAGTACCAATGTCACCAATGTAGGAGCTGTACAAATAACACATTATCACAAATAACTTTCAGCATTCGAAGTGCTAATTAAAGCATACTTTTGAAGACAGTGGGTGGATCACAAAGTTTATAATATGGGGTCAAACTGGTGGGCCAGGAATGAGAGAAAGTTCAACAAGACTCCATCCAGCAAGTACCAGAGCTTTTTTTTTTAATTCACAAAAACAATCTTCATTTATTTGCAAAATGACATCAGAAAAGACAGCAGATATAAAACTGAACACAATGTTGCTTAGTAAACGGAACAAAAAAAATATAATCAACAGCCAATAGAAATGTTTTTTTTTCCACTTCAGTTATGATATCCAAATCTTTTAAATACATCTCTTGCTTGTTCTTATAAAAATTAAAATACCAGACTTTAATTAAATCTTATGACATCATATATATTATTTTTGATGTTGTCATGTTAAAATTGTCAGAGTGTGTTAAAGCTTAAAAATGACAATTCAAGTCCAAACTCTAAGGAACATGGCTGGCATAAGAGATTTCAAACCATGTTTAATGTGACCAAAGGGGCATAACTGAAACATTGTCACAATCTGCTAGCATTCAATATTTTTGAAAGCATCTTTTAATCCAGTTAGAGAATTAAATTAGCATGCAATGCAATATATTCAAATACAAAGAAATGCTAACAAGTCTTTGGTTATGACTGAATTTCTTTTGCATCAACTCACAAAATAACAAAAAATATGCAAATAAAGATGTGTTTTTGACAGATAATTCACAAATATACCTATGAGTGTATCTTTGCTATTATTGCTGTCTGTGAGATAAAATTTCTGGGAACAAAACGATTTCTGAAACATATATACATATACTGTATGTTGAATAAAAGAAACAAAAATAAAACAATAGTTATAAATCTAAACAAAACAAACTCTTCACATACCTGTAATTACCTTTTAATAAAATTTTAATTATGCAGTGTAGATAATATGATGACATCTCTTAACAAAAAGTAATCTGACTATACAGTACCTTTCTTCAATAACAAACATGATCCAAAAATAATATCTTGTAGTATAGAATATGCTTTCCCAAATGGTGGATATTACTTCCTGTAAAAAGCCTTTGTAATAATCCCTGTGATTGGTTAAATTATATCTAAGTTTATTGTATATCCATCAATGAAAAATATCTGTAAAGCAAGTTATAATAAAAAAAAGACTCAATTATAACAGGATCAGTAGTGCTTTGTTTCAAGGTTGTTAGGATAATTGATTTAAATATCACCCAGATGATGGTTTGTTTTACATTGTAGGCAATAGTTAATCTACTTTAATAGGACCGGAGTTGATATTTTTCTGGTAAGTAATTAAAAGAAAAAATGTCTGCTTAAAAACACATGGGTATGGTTATTGGAACAATAATTCAGTCCAGTTTTAATTTGGTTTGAGCATGTGTAAGAGCTAAAGTGGGTCCATTCCATGTATATGTAATGTTACGTGAGTTACACTATACTCAGTTTTTCTAACAGAACAATAATTCAGTCCAGTTTCAATTCAGTTTAATCATGCGTAAGATCTAGAAAAGGTCCATTTATAAATAACAAAAAAATAAAAATAAAAATGAAATCCCACACAAGTTACAGAAGGACTTACACGAGACATCACGAGGTGGGTTCTAGACAAGAGGCACTTTTACACATGACATAAATCACGTATCATTTGAACAGCAACATAAAGCAAGTCATCATGGGAACACCAATCTACTGAGCATAATTATCACAAAGTTACATGAACACATTTATGAGACCTTCACACACCATATGCCACTGCATCACATACATGTTGTGTCATTACAATAAATTTAAATCTATTTATGTTAATTACCAGTGGTGATTATCAGTCAGAACAATTATGTGAATTTAAAGCGAGATCAATACCTATTCAACAGCTGAAAAAACATGATACCTTGATAATAAAATCAACAACTACTTCAATTAAAGTGGCATCATCAAAGTTGAGATTTGGTATTTTTGTGTGTAAGTCGGACATACATAAATGATTGTAGAGCTAAAAATAGCCATCCAGGTGTTAAAAATCATTTTGAGATTAAAAAGAAAAAAATGGTCTATCTTTATCATTTGAATTTGAAGGAGTCAGTGAAATATTTAGAATTTTAGAGCTTTTGAGTTTTTTGTGTTTTGGGAAGAAAAAAAATGCTTAACAACTCTTAAGAGCAGACTTTTAACAGAATTCAGTTTGCATGATGTTAAAAGTCTGTGATGGCAGTTTAAAATTTGAATAGTTTGCATTAATTGGCAATTCAGTAATTTTATATACAGGTTTCTCATTCTGAACAAAAATACAATTCAACTGTTTCATATAGTTATCACTTTATTTAGGTATACAAACTAGTCATAACATGTTCATTATATAAACATTTAACACATCTCTGCTAATGTATTATTAAAGAAAATATACTGATCAACAATAAATTATGACTCCAGTAGTATTATTACATGATGTCAGTGGGATTTTAAATTTAAATCAAACTGAAATTGAAAACACAGACACATTAATACCAAAGAGGTTTAGTATGGGATTAGTGCAACTGTTGATTAGTGCAACTGTTTTTAAGAATTGTTATCAAAAAGTAAAACAGAAAAACAATTTTAAAATATCTCTTTTATATAAACAACTTACTTTAAATTAACACCTTTTTTAATTGCTTGGTTTACAGATTTTTCTCTAAAACTTTGTTCAGTATAATGAATTAAATCAAATTGCCATATCAATGTTTTTGCTGGTGTATTTACAAAATAGTGGTCAAGAGGGGAAAAAGTTAGAAAAACCTATATTGGCAATACATTTTTTTAAAAGTTGATTAGCTTTTGAATTTTCTTTTTCTTTTCTTAGGTAACACTGGAGATAAAAAAAAATTAAAATGCCCTAAAGAAAAATGTTATTGTCTCTTCGTTTTATGGTAGACAGATCCATGAAACAAGTGAAAAAAAGGCCTTAATTAACAGTGAAAAAAAGGAAAAGAATTCATGACTTGTATTTTATGACAGGTGGGAAAATTTACTAGCTCTCCAGGCAAGACTTATTGGTTATTTTCAGTTACTAAATGTAAAATCATATTTTGTCTATTTTGACAGCTAGTTTATGTCAGATAATGAGTAATGCCAAACATATTTTTTCAACTTCAACATTCCTTCTGTTTTTTTAAAATGTATTTTCATTACCAACCAACATTAGGAATGTTTTAACAACCAAAACGGAAATAGTTTTGTAAATGAAATAAAACATAACTTTATACATATTTAGTGAGAAATATTTGAAACAGAAAGTTAATAATTTATTTTTAATAGAAGCATTTTCTGATTATAATTTTTTTCTATAAACTTTAAAACATTTCACTTACCATTTTTATTATAAAGAAAAGTGATAAATTAAAATACTTTATATCACATACTCTGGATATAACTTTCAAATGACAGTTTAATATTGTGCTTTTGCCTCTTATTAAACAGTAAAACCATGGTTTTGAGTTTATATCACATCTAATGTTACAGTTATGTGAATCAGTGATATTCAGTTAAATGTATATATGAAAATAACCAAATAACCAATCTTTTTGAAAGAACACAAATGAGACAAAGATAACAGATTATGGCTTTGAAATAAAAAAGACACTTACTTTCTATACCAGACAGATGGTAAAATTAAATAAACGGTTGTATAATTCATAAATAATAATTTTTAAAAAAAACAAGAAAACAAAAAACGAACCCAAAACAATTGAGAATTTTCTGGTTTCACTTCAAGACAAATGACTGGATTTCTTTATTTTATAAATGAATAAAGAATAATCCGACATCTTTTTCCTGGTTGGTAATCTCTTTAATTGGCCAGTATTAAATTTACATATGTCAAAAGACACAAATACATTTGTATAACACTTTTAATACCATTCACTGGATTAAAGCAATGTAATGTAATCGTAAGGATGCTAAGTATTTAATAATAAATACCATCTACCAGGTACCTATTTTCAGAGTAGTTTAATTTTTGAGTTGAAATGTAATTTGTTTTAGCAAATTGAGCTATAATAAATTTAATATGTTTATCAACATATTCCTATCTGTACACACAGTGTAGGGGTGGTTGGAGAGGAGTGGGATCAAGACCAGTGTTAAATTCAAATTAATCTTTAAAATACCAATAGAAATCCAATAACAATCTAAATTTTAAGCATATTAATTTGGTGGAGGATCTGAAAATTTGCACTCTATATAAACAGGAAAATATCAATAATAATGACCTCTAACATCATAATTTCAGATACAAAAAAGTTCCACTGGTAATATTTTTTCAGGCATTTTGTTCTACTAATGTTGGGGTTTTTAAAAATGAAATCTGGTACACCAGTTGGATCACTGGCTGGAATTAGAAATCGCCCATGGGTTCACTGGTGAATGAGATGACCAAAAGCATCTCATCTATGAGCTATATCCCACTTCTCATAAAAATTTTTTAAAATCTTGTACCTTTTTTGTAAGGTGAATGGATATCTCATTTTTCCTGACATTATTTACAAAGTATCCTCACCCCAATTTGTTTTTAAAAGGAAAAGTCTGTAAACCAAAGAAATAGAAAAAAACAAGCCCTAAATACTGACTATGTTTATATTTTGTTAATAGTGATTGCTGATCAAATACATTTGTTTTTATAAGGAAAAGTCTGTAAACCCAAGAAATAGAAAAAAACAAGCCCTAAATATTGACTATGTTTATATTTTTGTAATAGTGATTGCTGATCAAATAAAATTAAATTCTAGTAAACAATATTTCTTATATGTTTGAGACAACTAAACAAAATGTACTATAATTAACACAAAAATGCTACATGAGCATACAAGATATTTCTTCTGATTAGGAGGTCATAAATGTATTGTCAACATTCAAATTTCCAATATTTACATATCCGTTTTTACAAATAATATTCTTCAACACTTACATACATACAGATCACTACATATATATGGACTTAAATACTTATATACAGATAACAATTTTTAAAGGACAAAACACTCTTGGTAACAACAACCATAGCACTCAAAGAAACAAAAATATTGTTAGTCAATAATTCAGATTTTCTTTTACTAATACTAGTTATAGTTTGATATGAAAACCGGGTTTATTTATATTATTTTGTTTTAAAGCTGCAATCTCTGGTATATTTTTAATATTAAATCATTTAGAATAGATCTAAGTTTCATACCCATCATGTGCCATTCTTCTATTTTACTCAACTGTTTTGTCTTATCTGGGTCACACACTAAAGCACTGGCTAGAATGTGACTAAGTCATTCACATTCCACTACCGCTTGATCTGTGTTGAAAAAAATGGCTGTGAGATTTGAAAGTTTTGTGTAGGCAATCAACAATATCTGTTGAGGAATTCAAACAAGTTTATTAAAACCACGGTTGTGTTTGTGTTAGGCTTTAGTAAAATGTTATTACATAGGGAGGAGAGACTGCAGCCTTAAATATAAAACTTGCACCAAATTAATAAAACTCTTTCTTGGTACTAACAAAATCCAAGATTATTATAGGAGCTAGCCATGTTTTAACACCGCACTGAGATGGATTAACACAAAAATATAGCTTTTTATTTCTTCCAGTGGTAAATGGACGGGACAGCTCACATATGCAGTAAGGAACGCAACTGAAACAAAAAAGAATACACATGATAATTTTGTCACAAAAAACATGGCATGTAAAAATTATAAAGAACAAGTTACAAATAAATACATGTACATTTACACATAACTCGAAAACTACTTATTAATATTATTATTTTTGTGACTACTGCACCAGATACCAATATTTTCTGCTACACAGAACTCTATCTCAAATTGTTCCAGAGAAAATACCCCACCCACATTGAAAAATGAACAAAATAAATATGTATAATTCCCAAACTAATTAAATAATATTTGTGTTTTTTTGGACCTGTTGTCCATGAGACAAATACTGTCTGCCCAATAGTAGGCAGAACTTCAAATAGCAAATACTTCCAGAGTAAATGCTTCATCCACACTGAATAACAAACAAGTTGCACATAAACAGACACAACTCCAAAACTACTTTAATAATTCTTCTGATTTATGGTCCTGTTGTAACAAGGCAAACACATGTACCATATCTCAAATATTCAGGGCCACACACACTAATTCAATAGTCATTACATTGACATGTTTAATGTACAAATGACTACCTACATGTATATAATTTTCTCTGCAGAAAATCACGGACCCTCCTTTGTTTAATTATTTTATACAATTAATCACAATAACTGGTAATGACTATCTATATTCCCAAAATTAAATATTTCTTGATTCCCCCTCAAGCAAACACACTCTTTCTTTTGTTATATGTCATTTTTAACACTACTATTAAATAAACATTAGAGAGTTATCATGTTTCCAAAGTATATAGACTTGATGTTTACGAGAGCATTTCTATTGTTACTGGGTTTCATACTACATAAGATGTTACGTTTTTTTTAATATTATAAACATGCATTAAATGATGGCTATTGTGAATTCTCAAAATATAATGTTCTATATAATACTTTTAACATAATACACCAGATTCTGACCCTTGCTACTTCCTTTCATATTATGAATGTCATTGTGTTTGTCTTTATATTATCAAGATATACATCTTCTCACAGCCATTATGTGCTTTTGACATGTATACATACACCAGATTCATTCCCTTGTTACTTCCTTTCACATTTTTCACATTATTCTGTCATTATGTATTTTTTTATAATAAGATATGCATTTTTCATGGCCAAACATACTTTTGACGTATATATACCAGACTCCATCCATTGTTACTTCCTTTCATATTATGTACGTCATTATGTATTTTTTTATATTAAGATATGCATTTTTTGATTGCTTTACATGCTTTTGACATACATATACCTGACTCCATCCCTTGTTACTTTATTTTATATTATGTACGTCATTATGGATTTTATTTAACAGAAGGTTCCTATTGGTTTGGCTGTACAAACATACATATACCTGACTCCATCCCTTGTTACTTTATTTTATATTATGTACGTCATTATGGATTTTATTTAACAGAA
>JAULBS010109728.1:0-15195 GCA_032355785.1 Symmetromphalus regularis | reverse complement strand
GTGTGTGTGTGTGTGTGTGTGTGTGTGTGTGTGTGTGTGTGTGTGTGTGTGTGTGTGTGTGTGTGTGTGTGTGCCTGAACCAATATGGACATGGGTACGTTATAATAAATTATATTTGTGTGTGTGTGTGTGTGTGTGTGTGTGTGTGTGTGTGTTTGTTTGTTTGTTTGTTGTTTAACAACACCACTATAGAACATTGATTTGTTCATCATCGGCTATTGGATGTCAAATATTTCGTAATGTTGTCACGTAGTCTTAAGTGTGAGCAAGCCTCCAACAGGATTTGAACCACAGTCAACTCATACATAGTGTTAGGCCTCTATATTTTCTCCACCACTCATATAACCCTCAGAACTAGGGTCAGATAAAAAAAATTAAAACTAGATTATGTCCAGTTAAATCATCAAGAAATCAAACTTGGAATATAACCTTTTCCCTTCAGTAAAGACATTGAAAAGATAAATAAAGGGCAAATATCCATGCAATTAACTTCATAAATAAACAGCCCTAAATGATGTAATGTGTATATAATTATAAAAATGTACAAAACATAACTGTACCTTCAATCCGGCATCATCTAAACAAAAAAAAGTATTGTATATATAATTTCTATCTAAAATTACATGATGCAACAGATGGCACAACGTAATTAAATATACATCAACATTAGATACCTTTCGATATTATCTGTGTAACATACATTATATTATATACGAACTTACTGAAATTGTTTAAGCTGCCGATCCCGATTTGGATTGTTCTGACAAGTCGCAAATTAAACGTCAATGCAATATGCATGTACATATTACCAGCTGTCAACGTGGTGTCTCCCACTGCGCATGACCAGTTTATCTTAGCCGCGAAAAATCAATGCTGTCGTCTGCTTTGGAGATTTTTCTGTGAATAATATTACTATTCGGTTAGCTCGGCAGTTTTCGTGAATTATTGCAGTAGGAGTCGGGGAGGGTGTTACGTATGTAAGAACAAATCCAAAAGCACTACCCCCTGCATACGCGCCTGGTTCTCGCTGGTCCGGTATACTCTAGCTTCTTACTTCGTGCTGTTAATTTGTACAGAGTTATCATGTCATGAGCTTCGAGATCAGATTAAAAGTTTAACAAATCATGAAATGGTAATCCAATTTGAATTGTTTCTTCAATATGGCCTCAGACAACAATTAATTTTGCCATGTTATCTTACATAGGTCTAATGACCACAGTACCTGCATTAAACCCACTAGGCCATTGATATTACACAATAAACTTTACCCGCTAGTGGGGAATATTCTCTATTAAGGTAAACAATGGGGAGGTCGCTCTATTCTGTGGCCATATCGGGTTTAGTTCTAGTGTCAAATGGCACGTGATTTTGAAGTGGGAGGCCACCATGACCCTCTCCCATTACCCCCGCATACACATATTAAATGTCTCATTCTGAATGTTGTTTAAATTCAGAACAGATTTATTTAACGACCCCCCAGCACAAAAGTAAACATCGGCTACTGGGGGTCACACTATGGTCAATTCAAACATTTATACATGTTTTCCAGAACAGAATGAACATGCCAAAGTATACTAAAAGCTATGATGTATATACGCTAAATGCTGGATCAGAAGGAATATTGCAAGATATATTTGAAAAATTAACTATTGGACAACTGATGTTAGATTAATTAGAATTATTAAATTTATTTAAATGAAGTATCAATAATTATAGTACATTTTAGAGTATAGGGAATCAGGACATTCCTTAACGCCAAATTCTGGAATCCATCAACACGATTTCTGGAAACCAGCGTTCTTCATCGTCACCTCAACAATGATCACATAACAGCTATAAAGAAGACAAAGAAGAGGAAGGAGAAGGAGTTGGAGCATCGTTAATGTGTAAAGGTCACTTTTGAAAAACAAGACGAAAACAATTCTTGTTTATAAGAATTTAATATTACCTCTCAAGATATTTGCAATAAATATCATTCACCATTTCACATATATGATTACAAGTAACATGTTGCACAGTAAAATCTTAATATGGTTGTCTACCTAGGATTTCCAGGAAGATAATACGCAACTGAAATGCAACCACCCTTCTGTACACATACACTGATATTATACTAAAACTCAACACTCAAGCAAATGATTGTGGATCAAAACCCGTTGGTTGGCTCACACCTGACTACGTGTCAAAATAACCAAATGTTTGACATCCAGTAGCCGATGGTTGGTGGATCAATATACTCTAGTGGTGTCGTTAAAACAAAATCAATATACCAGTAGCGGTTCCAGAGGGTGGTTACTGGGGATCCGGACCCCACCTTTTCTCATATTTTTTAATATATATTTTCCGAGTGGAAGGACGTGAAAATTAACCCATTTTCCCCCATTCCTATTCACCCATCACATTTGGAACCCACCCTTTCTGAAAACCTACATCCGCGCCTTTAACTGAAGGTCATGAGAAACTATATCAACATGTGAGACTTCTTTCGACAATTGGAAAACAACTACAACATTTACAAAACGATTGATTTATTTACTTTCGAAATCAACTCATTGAGAAAAATTGTTTATTCATCATTTAGTCAATTTTAAGAAATTATGGCTTCGTCATTACTTAATGATTATGCATGAGCAGGTTAACTCCTCTTTGCAACTGAAGATAAAGACTATAGTAGTATTAGAAATACAATAAAAATTATTTTCGTCAATTATCTCTTTCATAGTAAGCCGACAAGTAAATAGTTTGTAAACATATATTTAATGACACTCTACATAATTTAGTATTTACTTGTTTTGGCTCTCGTTGATGTACAAAGTGGTGTTTACTCTTTGAATTAAAAGATATATTTGAGCAAACAGGTGATTTTCACATTTTATTGGAACAGACTATACCACATATTGATGAAATGTGTCCCTCACATTTTGCAACAGCAATGCAATTGACAGTCACTCAATATTTGGTATAGTCTGTTCCCAAAAAATATGCCCATCACCTGTTTAATATTTTTCTTTTAATTTTAAAGAGTAAACACCACCTTGTACATCTATTAAACAAGTAAATGCTAAATTAGGTAGAGTGTCATTAAATAATTATATATTTACTTGTCAGTTTACTATGAAAGAAATAATTGATGAAAATCATTTTCATTCTATTTCCAACACTACTATAGTTTCCAAACTTTCTTCACAATGCTCTCTATTATTTCCAATTTCAAGTCATACTAATAAATCAGTTCAGAAAAGTAATGGTTTTATGAAATATGTCATTAAAACATTCAAACACGTTACAAATAAAAGCAAGGTTGACAATCACTCCCTGGAAGTGTGGGGGTCGGGATTTGGAACTTCCAGTGCCGTATTAACCCATGGCCGGGCCCCTAGTCTTTGAGGTACTTAGGGTCCCAATCTGGTAACAGTGCTCAGTAAAAAAAATTGAAAAGCCCCTAGTACCTGCGGGGCCCCTACGCTTCAGCATAGTCAGCCTTATAGATAACATGACATTGGGGAATTCATTGAAAAGGGTTAGTGGTGAGACGGAGCCGAGGTGGGCTTTCCTGGATGTCGGGTTGAGGGAGACGGATGGGGGTGGAGGCATGTCCTTTATTTATTTATAATGTAAGGTTTTTTAAATGCCTTTTTCTGTTAAAACCGTCAAAGAATAATAATAATACAACCCGTGTACTTCGGTATATTTGCGCTAAGACCACATGGCAAAGTGCTACACTGATATATCATATCACAAAGATAAATACGGGAAAAGATTATTAGACATATTTTAATTATTTTTAAAAGGAAAAAGTGGAGGATGGGAATATTATATAACCAGGCCCGGTTTTAAACTTTGGCGGACCCGGCGCATTTCAGGTTCAGGGGCCCCTCATCGTAGAAATTAAACCAAATGGCAAATAAAAAAATAACTAAAATGAATGAATAGAACTAATTTTATAATTATTACATTTTAAAAATAAATGAAGTCCTTAGTCCGGGGGTCTCCTCTGGCTAGAGACGGGGGGAAGGGGGGGCTCGCGGCAATAGCGCCCTTTGCACATTTATAAATCTGGCCTTGTATATAAGCATCCCCCCATCAGTCAAAAACGTGGGGGATGTAACCCCCCATCCCATCCAGGATTGACGCCCCTGAATAAAAGTAAAAATTGGTTTGTTTTGTTACACTAAAAACATTAATGAGATTCTTTGACGCATACTTTTAATGTCAGCCAAGGGAAAGCACTCTTGTGTGAATAATCTCTATTGTCAAGATTCACCTGGAATATTTTCTTTTGATGTTCAGTTTATTTCATTGATCAGCACAATAATGTAATCTGATAAGATGACGAAACTGTATGTTGTGTATTAAGTAAAGACTTTATGTTAATACAGAAAATATATCAGTTTCAGGCCCGTACGAAGGATTTTCTTTAGGGGAGTGCGTTTGTGAAGGCCCCTTCGGGCCTGAACTGCTAGGGGGGTCCTGGGGCATTTTGGTTCCATGTTTTATTTTCGTTTTTAACGTTATTCTAGTAAATTAGCGTCAATCCAAATTTGCATTTACGGACCTAGACAGATTTAGGGGGTGCGTGCGCACCCATCTCTCTCCCCCCCCCCCTTGCGTACGGGCCTGATTATTGATTGGCATTATTACCATTAACCATAATCAAAGCATTAAGTTCCTGAACAAATTGATACAATAAAGATAAATGCTGGTAAAGATTATTATTTAGGAATTTTAAGTTTAATGTCACTGAAATTTTCAGTTTTTCTAAGCAAAAAGTGGGGGGATAATTATATAGGCGTCACCCCATGTAAAAAAAAGTGGGGTGACGTGTCCCCCACCAGGATTTACTCCCATGGACAGGTAATAAAATGTCTGCCAACAATCCCTTTACTTACCTCACCCCACCACACCCACACAACAACAGCCACTGGCAAACACGTCCAAGCCCTATACTTACAATATAACAATATCGATTAATAAAATAAATCTGGCGCTTACTTGTCATACATTTTTTCTTGGGCACAAAACATTTTATTTTATTCCAGTCGCATCCAATTGATATTGTCTCATAGCCATTGTCAACTAAATGTAAATAACCCGTCGAGCACGCATAACGGTAGCTGCCGACTATAAATGAGCGCGTGATTAGCTTCTACGGTTTTACCATAAATAGTCATGTTCAGCGCAAGCCGGCCCGATTTCCTAGAAAAGGAGTCAGTTAAGCCACGCCACACTACCATATATGGAAATATAGCTTAGTCATATAGCGTGTCCTCAGGTGAGTGGGTATTTTACCGGCCAGCGCGGATTGAAACGGCAGATTGCTTGTTGGGAAGTGAACAGAGAAGGTCGTACACACTTTTTGCTAAAGTAACTAAACTAAATTACCAAAATGAATGACGATGATGTTGCTGCTCTTGTCATCGACAATGGATCAGGAATGTGCAAAGCTGGGTTTGCAGGCGACGACGCTCCCCGTGCCGTTTTCCCGTCCATTGTTGGACGACCAAGACATCAAGTAAGTTTTCATCATTATATAAATTAATAATTATAAATTCAGTAAGTGGATTGAAATCTTGTGCTTTAACTTGTATTTGCACTAATATGGTAATAATTGTTGTTGATTCTACACTTATTTTAGCAGGTTGACATTTAACGCAGATTTAAATTGCATTTCCTGTCAATCCCCCCTCCTGTACACGCCCCTTCCGAATTTCGCCCGTACACCAATACTAACACTATTTTCTGTGTTAAAACATTAAGTCCTTATACAACATTGTTGTATTCAAACATTTTCTCAACTGTATTCTAGAGTTTTTACGTCGTCAGTCTGTTCATCAATGAGTCACAAACAAATTTAAGACTGTCATGGCCATGCCGACCCATTGATTTTTCTCAAGTATGTAATGTTAAGTGACTGTCGCTGCTGTTCTGTTAAATCTGAAGAAAATTGAAATAACTAAACCGGGTTCATGGAGCTAGGGAACATTTAATGAATGTACCATGCCCCCCACTTTTTAGGGGACAATAAAGAAATGCAATTGTTTTTGGCTGATAATTATTTTCTTTGTGACAAAGTAGCCCGGATCCCTGCAGAAATATTGCTGGGCTTTGGCGACACACTTTCGAGACTCCTCGACCCACTCCATCCAGACTTTCACTTGCACTCCACGGGCCCAGCTTAAAGTGTAGGAAAAGTTTTGGAATAAGTTAAATCTGAGCTAAGTAGATAAAGTCTGTCGAGATTCATATTAAACAGGAAATTAGTAGTCTAATAAAGTAGCTTGTACATTTAAAATGACCGCTGGAGGTTTTGGGGGGGGGGGGTGGAACCATAACTGTCACTTCATCGGTACCATACTTTGAAGATGAAGCATTGAATGGAAAGGGCAAGTTGCCATCAGTTTAGTACGAAAACCATGATCTGGAATATGCAAAGCCGGGTTTGAAGACCATGCATCCCGTTCTGTTTTCCCGTCCTTATTGGACATGTCAAGACATCAAGTAAGTTATAATCAAAGATAGTCTAGACACTTGGCTTTTTTTTAAATCTGATTTTAAATATGGTCTTAAGAATAAATCTATTGCAAATAGTTCAATATCCAGTAATGAAAATATTTTTATAATTTTACAGAAATGACTAAGTAGTTAAATTTATAAAATACTTGAATGTAGTCAATTCTTTGCATCACGTCGGAAAGCATCAGTTTTTAATAACTTCTTCTGAGAGCAGCACAAATATGTGAAACTATTTTTAAAAGAAAACAATTTTTATACTGAACATAAAATTTTGAATATTCAGTTGAGGAAAATAAATTTTAAGTTTTCAGTTGCAATTAGTGTAGAAGTTAAAAAAAAGAATTTTTTTTTATGTGAAATACTACTTGGGTACACTGTTCAAATGGTTTTGAAAGGCAGATGTGTACGTAACAACTTCCTATCAAATGGGCGTTTCGTTGTGATTTGAGTATAATGGCATAGTCTGTAAAGGTATTTTTCACTTGACTTGGTCTGAAAAGGTTTTTCTAAACATCAGTATTTATACTTTAACATAATATACAATATTAATGTTAAAATTTTAATTTAAACTTATAATATATGTGTATGTGTATCAGAATAAATTTTAAAAAAATTGTAAGTTCAACTATGGAAGAAAGATACACCATAGCCTTTGGAACAGTATGTAACGTCTGTACCCATTTAATTGAAAAATAATCATTACGGTTTGCATTAACCCAATTTTATTAACTTTACTAAAACTTACTGCATGTTGGATTGTTTTGGAGGACACTGCATGAAGGGTGAAATATATAATTTCCTGTCAATTAATTTTTACCTTTGGTGTTCAAACATTTCATTAACAGGTGTTTAAATGTTTCCACTTTCCCATGGAACTAGTTGCCTGGAAAAGTTTGTAGTCCCCGCAACTCCCTGTGACTGATGAACGAGTACTTCACTGATCCAGACTAATAAAAAGCCTGTTAAAGTGGCATACGTAGCAATGGTGTATTTTTCGTGTAATGTTCATCAATAATGGCTTATCTAAATTGTATACTGGATTGAAACTCGTTTTAAGATTAAAATGTTACTATTTGAAAGATTACTAATTTAGAGGTACTGATTTTTTGAGGTAACTGAAACGTGGACGGAATTGGGGAAAAAATACATCTGGAACAGAATTCCTGATTTTCCTTAAATATTATTCAAAAATAGTTTATTAAAACAGATTTTCCTGCATTATAAACAAATGTTTGGTACCAGGCTACACTGATATCTGTAATTGTTGCGCTAAATTAGTACAGATGAAAACCCAATCATTTGGTTATGCTTCCGTCCATTTAACAGAAAAACTGAAGTCTTTATTTTTTGTTGCTCAAAATTCTTAGACAAAGATTTATTTTGGATTGATTTAATCATAATTTAAATTATGAAAATATACTATTAATGACATTTTTGGGGTGATCTATTCTAATTTGGAGATTTTTGCAAATTAAACTTTCAATTCAAAACAGAATCGAATTTGTTAAATTCTGAAACTGAAAATCAGTGCCTCTACTACTTGTATGGACACATGCTAGTTAATGGTAAACCTCTTAACAGGACAAGACTAACTGTATTTTGATATTGCAAAGTTGTATTGATTGTAAATTCATCTTGTGTGTGTGCTTAAAAATGTCAGATAAAAACAGGTATTTGAAGTATGTCACAGCATTGTTTTGGTAGAAATGTGGAATTTCTGCATTAAAGTTGATCGCATTAAGAATAAGATGATGAGGTTTTGGTGATTTTTTTTTTTTTTTTTTGCTTGTAGCATTTCAAATCTGATAAATTTGTACGGTAAGAAAGTAATGCATTTGCTCTGCATTTTTAGCATTAATGTCTTAATTATTGCTTACATGTTGTCCTTCATTTTCATCATAGATGGCTCTTTAAATTCACTTGTTTTATTTTTCAGGGTGTGATGGTTGGTATGGGACAGAAAGACAGTTATGTTGGAGATGAAGCCCAGTCCAAGAGAGGTATCCTCACACTCAAGTATCCCATTGAGCACGGTATTGTCACCAACTGGGACGACATGGAGAAGATCTGGCATCATACATTCTACAATGAACTTCGTGTGGCTCCAGAAGAACACCCTGTCCTTCTGACAGAGGCACCACTCAACCCCAAAGCGAACAGGGAGAAGATGACCCAGATCATGTTTGAAACCTTCAACTCTCCAGCCATGTATGTTGCTATTCAGGCAGTCTTGTCCCTGTATGCTTCTGGTCGTACCACCGGTATTGTTCTGGATTCAGGAGATGGTGTCACTCACACTGTACCCATCTATGAGGGTTATGCCCTTCCTCATGCTATCATGAGGTTGGATCTTGCCGGTCGTGATCTTACTGACTACCTCATGAAAATCCTCACGGAGCGTGGTTATTCCTTCACCACCACTGCTGAGAGAGAAATTGTAAGAGACATTAAAGAAAAATTGTGCTATGTTGCATTGGACTTCGAGCAAGAGATGAGCACTGCGGCTTCATCGTCAACACTTGAGAAGAGTTACGAATTGCCCGATGGTCAGGTGATCACCATTGGTAATGAAAGGTTCAGGTGCCCAGAGTCCATATTCCAGCCATCATTCCTTGGTATGGAATCTGCTGGAATCCACGAGACCACCTATAATTCCATCATGAAGTGCGATGTTGATATCCGTAAAGACTTGTATGCCAACACTGTCCTTTCAGGTGGTTCCACTATGTACCCTGGTATTGCCGACAGAATGCAGAAAGAAATTTCAAATCTTGCTCCCAGTACCATGAAAATCAAGATCATTGCTCCCCCAGAGAGGAAATATTCGGTCTGGATTGGCGGTTCTATCCTGGCATCACTGTCTACATTCCAACAGATGTGGATCAGCAAACAAGAGTATGACGAATCCAGTCCAGCCATTGTTCACAGGAAGTGCTTCTAAACTTGACAAGATTAACACAACTAACACTATAGGAAACCAGTATTGTGATCGTGAAAGTTTCCTGTGTATTATCTTTACATCAACATCGGTGTTGACAAACATTCACTCCCCAGCAATCATTCCTTGCCTAACGTTAAAAGTACTTACAAAAAATTGTTTTTGTATTTTTTCAGCATTTGAAAAACTTGAATGTGATATTTTTATAAAACTTAAAAAATTGTGTAGGTGAATGAAAAATGCAATAGCATGGTTGTTGAACCAAAGAAACTGGACACATTTGTTTAATTCCATGCAAGACTAATGCATGTAGTTGACTGAAAAATGAAAATAAATTTTGAATTGTTTGTGGTTTTTGTTGTATTTTAATGATTATTTGTCGGAGTACTTTTAAGGGAATTTTGAAAATTTAATTTTGTTTCTAAGTTGGGTAATGTAACAATGAAATAAAGTATGAAAACTTATTTTGAACTGTTTTTGAAAGATTGGAGTGGTTATGCCATAGGGTAATTACCAACCAAAATAGTAAGTTAATGCATTGGTTAAAATTGCTGTCTTTTCAAAATCTTTATTGTACATGATGCTTGGTGAGATGGCATTAAAAATGTATTCAGCCTTTGTTAAAACCTATTCAACATTTGAGGGATCATGGGAATAAAATTTGTGGCCATAAAACACTGAATTATACTGGAGGCCAAAAGAAAGGATACACTTTTTTAATTTTTATTTATTTTATAAATGTTTTGAATAAAGATTTCGCACATACCTACCTTTAGTAGGGATTTAAATTATCAAATTTTTACCACAATGAAGTGTCGTGTGTTAGACATTTAAAAGTTCAATTTCGCCTGTTTTGCACATATGCTTTTCCCTGCTACCTGTAATTTCACTTTTGTTGTCAATCTGAAGTTTAAACCATTGACAAAGCAATGTTCATCAGAAATTCATGGTAATGCCTCGACTTTACTGGAGTTGGAGAACATGCCTTGGGTATGTTGCAGGCCAACATGAACGTTACTGTTGTGGCAGGAGCTGTATTTTGCTGTTCCGCTTTTTTTCTTTTTTTTTTTTTTTTTTTACCACTGCACTTTCATTGGTCACTAAAGGAACATTTGTTGTTTTTGGAACAAAATGTCTGACATTATTTGAAACATGTTGAATGATGTATATGTATACAAAATGTATTTTTGATAAAATATATACAGGTAATTATATTTGTTTACAATAATGTACCCTTTCTTTTAGCTGCCAGTATATTTCAGATTATGAATTGAAAAATAACTGCCATACATTTGGAAAGTTGAACATAGTCTGGTAAATGAAAGTAAAAGATTTTTTGTCATGGAATTAATAACAAAATGTATTTTTTAAATTGTCCCAATTTTTTATACAGGAATTGTGCATTTGTTAAATCTTGTATTAACTGATGCAATTGAAAACAATGCATGATCTTAAGTGCAGTCTTTATTATTTTAAAAAGTAATTTTCCATATTAGCAGGAGATCAAGTGTATGGCTTCAATGTGGTGGGCTTCATTGCAGTCAAACTCAATCTGAGAAATGTTTAATCATTTTAAGTAACTTGAAATGGCTGTGTATAATAAACATTTTGTTGGGATGTCATTAAACATTATTTTAATACATAGAGATGACATCTCAAATCTTAAGATAACTAGTTGTTGACAAATTGCTAGATCACCTGAAAAGTACTTTTTCCCTTTAAAAGTGATTTAAGATTAATGGGAAACTGTTGTGGTAATTTACTAGAGCTGTCACTCGTGGCTGCTAGGTACTGTTGTCCATTCTAAGTCTCAAGCATGAGATTTTTAATCTCTATACAAGATCAAATCTTTAGTGCCCCACAAGGCTTAATGTGATGGTGGTACAATGAAAATAAGTGGGAAATTCTTTTACATACTGTAGTAATTATCTACTGATATATATAAAATTAAAAGACAAAATGCTTTACTAAATGAAAGCTTTTTCTTTTTTTTATGATAAAACCTGTGCCATCATGAATGGATCATTTTGCTCCTTGAACCATTGGGGTTATCCATTTTGTTTCATAATTTCCATACTCAACTTTTTGAAGGAGATAGTCTAAAAGAAGTATAGGCTTTGGGATAGGCTGATTCAGGATGTTTTAGCCGAATGATAATGTAGATGGTTTCTTAAAAATAAATGTCCTCGTTTGTAAATTTGAGTAGTGTGTGATAAAATTCAGTGTTTAATGTATTTTGCTATAATTGTCCAAAATAAATTTTATGTACTATCTGCACCTACTGATTGTGACTATCTTACTTATAACATCAAAACCTGGTGTAATTCATCAGTTATTTAGTAGTAAGTGATAAATATGACTGAGAACTATCTTACTGTTAACAACATTGCCACATGAGCCAATGTTTGGCGAAAAAAAAAGAAAAAAAATTTGTCAACTTCTGAACTGGTTTATTGACTACTTACAGTGAAGTATCTGTTTAAATGCCTGTGTTTATAAAAAGGAAACTTAAAAAAAATATTATTCGACAATATTGGTTAAAAAAACACATGTTCAGATAACTACCTGTATTTTTGAAAATTTATATAGCTTATTTTCCGGTGTGCACATGCTAATTTAAGTACTAATAAAAGAAGTATAGTTATATAAATAAAAAAAAAACATAACTATTAAAATAAATACAAATAATTTTCTTATTGCAAGTGTGATTTTGTTAGCATTCTAAGGCCCAGTTCATCCTTTATCCACGATTCAATATTTTTTTAAATTATTTTTAAAAATTATATAAACACTTGTAAATTGTTAGAACTGGGAATCAGTGTTTAATTTCATCAAGAAATTGTGTGTTTCAGTATTTTAGGTTTTGCATGAACCATTATTTATATTTTATCAACCAATTTCCTTAACTTTTCTTTTTAATTTATTTTTCAGGGTGTGATGGTTGGTATGGGACAGAAAGACAGTTATGTTGGAGATGAAGCCCAGTCCAAGAGAGGTATCCTCACACTCAAGTATCCCATTGAGCACGGTATTGTCACCAACTGGGACGACATGGAGAAGATCTGGCATCATACATTCTACAATGAACTTCGTGTGGCTCCAGAAGAACACCCTGTCCTTCTGACAGAGGCACCACTCAACCCCAAAGCGAACAGGGAGAAGATGACCCAGATCATGTTTGAAACCTTCAACTCTCCAGCCATGTATGTTGCTATTCAGGCAGTCTTGTCCCTGTATGCTTCTGGTCGTACCACCGGTATTGTTCTGGATTCAGGAGATGGTGTCACTCACACTGTACCCATCTATGAGGGTTATGCCCTTCCTCATGCTATCATGAGGTTGGATCTTGCCGGTCGTGATCTTACTGACTACCTCATGAAAATCCTCACGGAGCGTGGTTATTCCTTCACCACCACTGCTGAGAGAGAAATTGTAAGAGACATTAAAGAAAAATTGTGCTATGTTGCATTGGACTTCGAGCAAGAGATGAGCACTGCGGCTTCATCGTCAACACTTGAGAAGAGTTACGAATTGCCCGATGGTCAGGTGATCACCATTGGTAATGAAAGGTTCAGGTGCCCAGAGTCCATATTCCAGCCATCATTCCTTGGTATGGAATCTGCTGGAATCCACGAGACCACCTATAATTCCATCATGAAGTGCGATGTTGATATCCGTAAAGACTTGTATGCCAACACTGTCCTTTCAGGTGGTTCCACTATGTACCCTGGTATTGCCGACAGAATGCAGAAAGAAATTTCAAATCTTGCTCCCAGTACCATGAAAATCAAGATCATTGCTCCCCCAGAGAGGAAATATTCGGTCTGGATTGGCGGTTCTATTCTGGCATCACTGTCTACATTCCAACAGATGTGGATCAGCAAACAAGAGTATGACGAATCTGGTCCAGCAATTGTACACAGAAAGTGCTTCTAAACTGTTGATGGACACACAACTATAATAAGACTAATTGACCTGCCTCATTAAGGGATCTAGTATTGTGATTCTGGACGTTTACTGTATAAGATCTGAACATGACCTCAGCAGATTGGCGTTTACAAACATTTCACTCCCCAGCAATCATTCCTTGTCTAAAATTGAAATGCTTACAAGGCTATGTTTTTGTTAATGTTTTCTTTTCTTTTTTGTATTTTTTCATTGTTTGAAGACTTAATAAAATGATATTTTTATAAAGCTTTTAAAAATCGATGGACATGAAAAATGCAATCAGACAAATAACAAAGTTTGACAAATTTGTAACTGCATTCAACAAGACCGCATGACTTTCTCACAAAAAAGAAGAAAATAAATCTTAAATTGTTCTTGTTTTTTTTTTTTTCCAGTTTTTAATTAAAACGTTTGAATGAAACATCTGTACACATTGGTTTTGCTTTTTAGTAGATTAAAGTTACTGATACAAATATAATAATGACTACAATTACAAGCTCTTCTAATCTAGCAATAAATTATTTTTCAATGTTTAATCCAAAAGTATTTAAATAGAAACAAATGTAGTTGACAATATCAATGAAAACATTTTACCACTTTGGAGCAAATAGAGAAATGCCAGTGGAATTTACTAATGGGAAAGAAGATTTATTAATGCAGATGCAGGATTTGTGAAAGGGGGGTTTCAAATTTGATGTTTGAATAGGACCTGGGAAAAATGGTTAATTTTCACGTCCTTCCACTTGGAATGTGTATGTCGTGGTAGAAACTAGAATCTGAGATTCTACCGTAGACTGGAATTCCACTTTCTACTGGTAGAGTGGAATTCCAGTCTCTACCAGTAGAATCTGAGATTCTATCAGCTCTGATACAACAGATATGACAAAGAAAAACATACAATAAAAATAATACTGATATTAATTTTTATCAAAGATTCTACCAGTTCTGAATGAAATCAGTGAGAGAATTTACATAGAGAACAACATACAATAAAAAATTGCTGATATTAATTTATTTAAAAACCAGCATGTCAAAGATCTTTGCAAATGTCTCCAGCCTTCATGCAGATATTGAGAAAACTTAAGATAATTTGGTTTGGTAGTCGTAAAAATAGCAATGATATACTCTGTCCAGATGTTAATTTGACTTTGGGAAAAAGGAAGGTTTACCCTTATAGGTGTTTATTTTTCTTCTGATCTTACAGACATGGTGGTAACAATTAGTTACAACAAAAAAATAACAGAAATAAAAAAAATTAATGATACTATGGTCTAAAAGACTATTATTAAGACCATTTTGTAGAATTGTAGTAGTAAGATATTTAACAATGGCAAAAATTAACCATTTAATTTTTATCTAACCCAGCAAACCAAATCATCAAAGAATTATACAATTTATTTTTTTAATTTATCTGGAATGGTTTTAATATACTATAGACAGAATAAATAAAGTGCAACATAATAACATACCGTAACAATATGAAGGTGGACTTAAAATGTTTAAAATAAAAGATAATTGCATTGAAAGTTTCATGGATTCAAAGACATATATGCAGAAAGAATCAAAATGGACACAATAAATAGTTTTTATATGTAACCTAATTGATAATGAAAGCAAGATACAAAAATTAAACTATATACAACATATAGTTAAAGATACTAATTTTATTGAAATATAAGAACTTTTAAATGTTGTACAGGACTTTAAAAATAAATATAATTTTGATAATTACAACAGTTACTGTAATATATCAAGACCATCAATACCTATTCCGATAAAAATTCTGTTGCAAGATA
>JAULBS010109727.1:0-30412 GCA_032355785.1 Symmetromphalus regularis | reverse complement strand
ACGTTTCAATTTGTTACCGCATATCAAATAACAACACGTTTCAATTTGTTACCGCATATCAAATAACAACACGTTTCAATTTGTTACCGCATATCAAATAACAACACGTTTCCAGGTGTTACTGCATTTCAGATAACAGGATGCTTCAATTTTTTAAAACGCATTTCAGATAATAACACGTTTCAATTTGTTACCGCATTTCAGAAAACAAGTATGATACATTACTTACACTATATTGTTTAGAATATCCATTCTGCATCGTTCTAATGTTTATAGTAGCTCAAAATATATGTTACAAGGCTTAGCGCCGGCGTGTTATCATTAGCTAATGGAATCAACACTTTATTGTCTATTTCATGCTTTTATAAGACTATTCTCGTCATCAAGGTTTGTAACACAATGAGAAGTCTAAACTTCATTGTATATTAATATCTCTTTCAACAGAAATAGACCATCTTAAGCTATTGACGAAGTGGTTGTTGATATCGGCTCAACAAATAAAACCATTATCTTCTTTGATCATAAGTGAACAAATAAAACCGTTTGAAACAAAAATAGATGCATATTATATTACGTATGGATATATATCTAAAATCGTTACATAATTTATTTCAGGTTTTATTTTCTAACATACATGAGTGTCAGTCATTGCTATGCCTTGGAAGCGGCAGATTTCAGCGTTAATTACATACTCATTATAATATTATAAATACAAACATTTATTATTGAACAAATGGGCGCGATCTAGCTCACTTGGCCGAACTAACGCATGAGGTTCTTATAACATTGACTCATTCTCTGACATGTTTGTCCCGTCCCACCCGTTAGCCCACGACTGATATATCATTGGCCGTGAAATGTTCTGTGGGAAAGTGAAAATAAAAATCCCTGGCTGCTAATGGACAAAAGGTAGTGGGTTTCCTCTGATGACTCTGTGTCAGAATTATCATTTTTTTAAATGTTTGACATCCAATAGCCGATGACTGATAAATGTGCTTTTATGGTGTCGTTTGTATTGCTCCAGCTATGCTATGTTGGAGTACTAGAAGTCATTTTAAACGTGAATCCAGAAAATCCATTTGGGAGGGCCCTAAAGAATTCTCGGATTCGTTAATATTTAAAATTAAAATATTTTATTTTTAAAATCGCCATATTTAAGAGGGGCGGATTCCTGGAACTAACACGCAGATCTACCACTGTGCATCACAACCCACCAGCAACACAAAGACGACCCATACCTACTTTTAAAACCCATATACTGATGAACTACTAAGTAAATGATCAGTATGTTTATATTGTGTTTGTATCGGTGAACACAAACAATTTTTAATTCAGGTCTACTGTACTCTGTTTCTTTGAATTTCATCTCTTATTCCTAACTTATTTTGTAGACAAGCCATTCATAACGAAGCAGATGATTGATATCGATAGCTCAGACTATCAAGAAAGATATTTCAGATTAGGACCGTGTGATTATCTTATAATTTCAAAACGGTAGCAAGGTAGATATTGTTGGTTAGATAAACACTGACTCACACAAGCATGGAGAAATATTTCAGTAGATGTTATCCAGCCTTTAAAGACAAGGTAACTCTATCCTGGCAGATCCTCTGTCTCAAACTATACCCAGCGACGCGACAAGCCACACATACGCTTCTGGCAATAACTTTACTTCTTTTACTAGTAGGACAAATGACCTCAGTGGACCCATTTGCAGTTTAGGCTACTTTCCGTTCCAACCAGTGGTCCAACACTGGTTCATCAAAGGCTGTGGTATGTGCTGTTCTGTATGTGAGACGATGCATATAAAAGATCCCTTGCTGCTTATCGGAAAGAGTAGGCTATGTGGCGGCAGCGGGTTTCCTCTAAATACATATGTTAGAATGACCATAGGATTGACGTCCATTAGCCGAAGATAAGATAAAAATCAAAGTGCTCTAGAGGCGTCGTTAAATAAAACAAACCTTGAGGACAAACGACACATACGATTGTGACAATAACTGTACTTTATGTTTTGTGGGATAAATGACACGTACGCGTCTGATAAGAACTCCACTTTATGTTTATTAGGACAAGCGATACATCTTCTGAGAGTAACTTCTGCTATGGTAGGAGAAATGATACATAAGGTTGAATAACCTTACTTTCTCGTAATGGTATGGCAAACGCAATACGTTAATTTCTGAAAATAAGACAAGCAAACAAGCAACAAACTAATACATACGTTTGGTCCCGTTCTCAACACACGTTCTTGGTGTTATCCGGTACAAATTAATGTTTTGGTAGCATATGATTCGAACATCAAAGTCTGTGGTATATACTATCCTGTGTGGTAAAATTCACATAAATAATCCTTAATGCTAATTCAAAAAGCGAAGCATATGTGACAGATTTGTTCAATATATTATATGTCACAAATACTTGATATATTAGACATCTAATCAAACATTACGACAGAGCATCATTAAACAAACATTCCATTAGTTGTGGTCATGTTTAGTTCATCGGTACAGCCTTGTAACAATATGATCTCAATACTTACGACAGATAGAACAATATTAATACACTAGTATTACTACTTCTACCTTACACGATTGTCTTTTTTGTTTGTTTAGCGACACCGCTAGAGCACATTGATTTATTAATCATCGGCTGTTGGATGTGAAACATTTGGTCATTTTGACACGTAGTCTAGTGTGAGCCAGCCTCAAATGGGTTTTAAACAACTGTCTTCAGCTTAAGTATCCGGTGTTCTACCACTGTACCACGGAGGCTCACCTACATGTATGTCTTACGTTTGCCTCGAGTTACAGGTCCCAGTGGTACCTATCGCTGTATTCACACTATTTTACCAACTCCACCGATGCATGTAATGGTGATTTATATCAACGACTGTAAGTACTCGATTTGCCTATTAATTATACTTATGAATAAGATGTGATAGGCCGATAATTTAGTATCTAAAAGGTAGTATTGTTTGGTAAATAATTCTCTGTATGCCACCCTGAATGTATTTAGTGAGTTTTGTAACTTAGCCTTCAACATCGACACACGAGGTCATTAGTAGAAGCGTGTGTACATTCCACAGTGTGATCCCCACCCATGTTGTGTAAAACACTGCTAATGTATGATCTTATCAATATACGCTTAAAACAGTTACTATCTCCAGTGACAAAGACATGACGAAACGTCATAAATACGTCTCACTATGCTAAACAAGCTAATTCACTGACTTATGGTCCTCAGTCAAAATACATTTTTTGTAAGACCCTAAGCGTCAATACTTGTGACATGGTAAGGTATACCAACATACCAAAACTGAAATACATCTGTTGATTTTATCTAACGTTATTGTGTGGAAACGAAACAGAATATGAAAGATGTCAAGGGGCATAACTCCAGAACTATTTAGGCTAGTTGCGCCCAAAACAAGCCCAGACTACACGATAACAGAATACAGTTAAAAACAAAAATAGAATTATATCTGTTGAATTTATCAGATTTATTGAGCGGAAACGAAACGGAATATCTATCATGTCAAGGGGTATAATTCCTAAATATTTCGGCTTGTGCTCCCCCTACTGCCCCCAATGCTAGAACACAAAATGATATATCTGCAATAAGTAAACTGAAACGAACCTGTCAGCAAATAGTTAGCGAAAACAAATAGGAAAACCTGAATGACAGACACAAGGACTGAGAAATTATATAATAATATATAATTTCTCTTGGAACCAGTCCATATTTCCTGAGGTATTGAAAAAAGTTTAGTGTCTATCCTCAAATAATGCTAACACAAAAGTCAGTAAACAAGTAACCGCCAAATCAGCCATCTAAATTGACTTGCAAATTTTTAGAAAGAATGGTCTAAACCAGATATCTTAACTGAAAGTGAACATG
Organism: Symmetromphalus regularis; assembly: GCA_032355785.1. NCBI lineage: Eukaryota > Metazoa > Mollusca > Gastropoda > Neomphalida > Neomphalidae > Symmetromphalus > Symmetromphalus regularis. Next base: position 26,512 of record JAULBS010109727.1, on the reverse strand, counting down.
TTACTAGATGACTGCCGATCAGGGTTTAGAAAGATGTGATGCACAGATGACCAAACTGCATATCTTACAATACGGAAACTTGAAAAAAATATCAAGTACTAACTCAGAACCGGCTACTGCAGATTATACTAAAGGTACACCACCACCGACTTAGGCTGAAACACACAGGCCCTAGACAATGGTCTCCAGATACCAGAGTACATCATCCAAAACTGCCCTCTCTCCCAAGACCAAAGGTAGAACATCTGGTCACAAGAAACAACCTTCGAAGAAAAGCTGTGGAGCATCCCTATCGACCTCCAACTGACAGTGAGGTAACTCTCTGAGTTTATAAAAACAGTATAACAGACCGAGAAAATGAAGAAGAAGAATAGTAAGAAGAAAAAATATTAAATATCAGCCATTTTTATTCTTTCTTATTAGTACATGTAGATTATGTTATTATAGATTTTTAATATTGGTAGGATAGCAACGACCAGGACACTTATATCATTCATGGACCACTGGCTGAACAGAATTGGTACGTAATCAGATGTGTAAATAGAATGTGATCTTTAAATGCTGATACCACTTTTTAAACTTATCTCCTCTTGGGTACAGTTCCAGACAAAGAGAGTTTGGATCGACGGATAGTGTATCTCTAGTACATAAGAAATTCCTATAAAAGATTGCTGACCAGCCATATATACAGAACACAAGCCGTCATAATAATTATTTTTGCCTTTACTTCCTTCGGTCTCTGTTTTCTGCGAAGATGTGGTTTTAAGCATGATATCATGAACCATCAGGATGTGAACAACCTACTAGATGAATGCTAATCAGGGCGTATATTTTGTATGAGAACCGGAGTTTACGTCATTGTCACAAATATTTTTATAATACAGACAAGGATGAAAGATATAGATATATATATTTTTGGGCATCTATTATATACTGAACAGTAAAAGAAACGCAAATGTATGTTCAGATCCAGTGTAATCAAATTAGACGAAACATTCATAAAACCATAAAACTCATGCTGCGCACTCTTTACACTTCTGTGTACATGCCTCCAGTAAGCAAAACAGCCAACGTCAAAATATGGTTCACTTCAATTCAATCAAACATAGCAAATTAAATTTGCGTTTCTTTTGCTGTTCAGTATATTTGTTTTATCCTTACATACTTGTCTGGTGTCTGAAGTATACCTTGGTTTTGTTAAATTAATATAATAGACCAAGGGCCGATTTCTCATCGACAGCTCAACCTCGATTTTTAGTTCAAACTGCGTCCACGTGTGTTAAGAGAATGGGTTGAACTGTAGATCATGGTTGAACCGTCAACGAGAAACTGGTCCCAAATGTCAACTATTCAGACAATATGCTAGACGGACACCTACTGATCGCTGATTAAACAATATGATGGGTGTCATTAAACCAGTATGATGCCATGTTTAAATCCTATAATACCTGTTGATCAAACAATAGGTGCCATTACATTTGTTCCGTTTGACCGGTCTGGACAGGCTAGTTGTGTTGGAGAGGAACGAGTAATGTCCACATTAGCTCGCGATTATTTGTGTAATCTTGACATTATTCACCCCGTCATCACAGGATTACGACTGACTCCGTCCACAAGTCACTAGATACACACACTCTTAAAACCTAAACTTCCACATTGTAGGAATGGGATTATGTTTTATGAAAAGCAGCCGGTTTGTGTTAATTTGATCCCCGTGTTATCTGAACTATACTATTAGCTGTATCTTTTGATCCTCCATTACCCTAGGCCGAAATGTCACCGGACTTGGCTGAGTGTGACAGTAGGTCGCGTGTGATAATATTTATTTCTTCACTATGCCTGTAAGTCTTGCTAAAACCTAAGGATTACAGCACATTGAAACTAGAAAATGCGGTTTTGTTCGGCAATAAAAGAACGCGCGTATGTAAGAATAATTTATTCAGGAATTCATTTTATTTGAAATGTTAGAAGTCGTAAAATGACAATAAACGTATATTCTAATAGAAAGAAAATATTTAATAAAAATGAAGTGTTAATTAACATCTGGAAAATTGAGGACACTTATCTTTAAGAGAAAACTCTTTTGATAAAATTGTTTCATTTAAAAGATATATTTCAACAAATAATACTATTTTAAGAATACGATAAACATTACTTCCTGGTTGATATAGTATTTGCTATAAAAGTCACGCTTATAAGTTATAGCAACAATTATAAAAGACGGTTCAGATACTTACATTCTCAAATAGTCAATGCATATGAATGTATTTTAACATGGACATAACCTTACATATCAAGCAATATCTGTAAAATAATCTGAGAAATGTCCTTTGGCAATTATGTTCACGTATTTGAATCTGTATATATTTCAACTGGTGTATAAACAGCACTTGTAATGCAGGTATTGTCCGTTTCTGAGATGTACAGATAATGATGTGACGTCATTTCATTGTCAAAGCGTGTAGTTGTTAACGTCAGTATCTTACAAAACACGATTCCCAGTATCCTTTATAAACCACGTTCAGGTAACGTTTTCAAATACCCCTGGGTTTGTATTTACATATATGTAAGATTACTTTTTATTAGGCTATATTATCAAAAGTACGTACAGGTTGAGACGAACTTGATTTTGGACACGCATTACATTTTGAGATAAAAGCTCTTTAATATTTAAATCAATTGTAAAAGGAAGACAAGGAAATATATGTTATTCCAACTATAGCTTTAAGTATAGTGCAACATTTTAAGTACAAAGCTGTTATGTTTCAAACCACATCTTTGGACAAACCAGAGACCGAGGGATGAATAGGCAAACATTAAATAAAATAGTATGATGGTTTGTATTCTGTATCAGCGACAGCGGTTAGTTTTCAAGTTGGGTTGTTTCAGAAAAATAGTGAAGTACGGTAATTATGTAAAATTAAATAATATATGTTGTTTCCACATAATATACCCTTTTCGAATCACAGCTACCGTATTCCACAGGACAGCACACACCACGACACTTCATAAGCAGTCTTGGAATAATGGATGAAAGAGCAATCAATCTATAAACGGGTACTAAAAGTAAGTATCGAAACTCATCTGTAGGGGCAGTGATGCTATCTGAGTCACAAATATGCATGCCTAGCGCTAAACGTAAATATTGTCGTCTGGAAATCAAATATCGTCTTTTGAAGATAATCTAAATTAAAATGGAGGACTCCCCAGATGTTATTTCTTGCCACTAGCTCCGGATATTGAAGAGGACAGACAGAAAAAGATACCGTAACGTCAATAAAGTTGTGTAATGGCACCCTAAACATGGTTTCAAAGAACCATCACAGACGACATGGTCAAAAGAGACATCAATATAATGTGGTAGCACAGACCGCCGCAGACTATTCTTGGTCAAAACACGTCGATGACTCTTCAAGCCCATTCTGGGGCTTGTTCTATTGCCATTAGCCCAGTTATTGATCCCCATGTCCTCCAGACTTCAAAAGCTAAACACCACTCTGCAGTATAAAGCAATATTCGTCTTAACATTATGACTGCTCTTGTCATCAGATAAGCATAAAGCAAGTCGCCGAATACACTCCACCGCGTAACACTGACCGGGGCGACGCGGTGCACTTATTTAGACCTGTTAAAAGGCTAAGTGAGCCAACACTCGTTTTATCTCCAGTCTAAACAAGCTAATTACTGCGGTCTTCGTTTGCTAACCTTCTCAGGCTATTTCAACGTCTAGGTGCATTGTTTTACTGATGTATATTGGTTTTGTTTTTGGTCACAAAGGACAAGTGTAAGGTTGTTTACAATATCTGTCTGCAAGTCAGTTACCTGATAACATTGCTACAAACAACAAACGGCCGGTAATCTACAAATGGTATAACAAATGCCACGATTTGTGCTAGTAAATCTGTGGTGGAGAACATATAACAATACTAAATGATAAAAGTGTTGTTTGGTTTTAATTCAGAGCTATCTTTATACAGTAAAACCCAAGAAAAGGATAATTAAAAATCGTTCAGTGATGATACCAGGCATTCGCGGGGGTTGAATACATCTAACCCCTGTCATTAGTTTCCAATACCACTGTTTTCAGCAACAAACGATGAAAAGAATAGCCTATATGGTGGCAGCAGGTTTCCTGTATCAAAATAACACTAATCTGTATCCATAGGCGGCCGTTGAGCAGAATCAAAGGTGCATTTAAATAGGCACAGAATAAATTAGAAACAGTAAAGATAAACCAAACATGACGAGCTAACATTTTTTATAGAGAGAAACCGACGTGAGCCTTTAAATTATCCACTCAAATAAAACACTAACAGCCTGCTTCACTAAAAACAAAATTTATGCAGTTGTTTTCAAACATAATCCACAGACAAACCTATTGCGTTGAAAACCTTATCCATAAGAGATTTTTTAGAAACATGAACAAGCCATAGGGTCTCTCACAAATCACTATAAATACGCTGGTGAATCCAGGTGTTCGCCAAAGGTGAACGTATCTTGTCCTACCAGTGGAACCCGTCATACGAACAACCCTCAGTTGTCAAGTCGGTTTTAAACTGTGATATTACGTGAACAAGCTGGCCGTAGAGACGGACGATAGGAAAACAAAAACCTAATCTTAGCTTGTAATAAATCTGTCAGACAGACCTGTGTATGTGATAAGTTCGGGACTCCCACCTCCTAAAACTGACAATTATATAATGTACATTAGTGCAAAAACGTCTACAAGACAATTTATGCCCACAATTTGACAAAAGACAACGGTGTGAAAACGTGTGCCTAATTTTGTCTATGTTGTAAATTGTACATCTTTTCGTTGCAGACTATCACATGAAGGAAATAAAATAGGATTTACCTTGAAAGGACACCCAAAGCTTAAAGCTAGGCGACAACATAAATTTTCGCAACTGACTTGGAGCTCATTGTTGCCATTTCAGTGCGATTTGAAGCATGGTCACCTTTTGTCCCTTTGTTTAAACACCATGCACACATTTTATAATTAACGTTTACCTCTGCACCTTTACGTCAAGATTAAGTTTGTGTGTTTGGGATGTAACACTGGCTTGTAAGTGATAACCTTAGTTCAGGCAGAATAAAGTGCTTTGCAATGTGCAGGTCGACCTCTTATGCTCAACGTTTCTGATTAAGGTGTCTTTATTTAAGCGGGACGTAGCTCTGCTGTAGCGCGTCCGCTTCTAGTGCGTTGGATTGTCTCCTCTATCCCATTCAGCGAACCCATTAGGCTATTTGTAGTTTTACCTAATGATCCACGATAGGTATAACGTGGCATGTGTTGTCCTATCTATAAGAATGTCCTCATAAAATATCTCTTCCTAATCGTAATCCTAAAGGGTAACCTACAAAAACTCTTATGTATGAGGTTATGCTCATATACAGAGGGTGGGATTTATAAAGGGGAAAAGGGGGCAATTGACCCAGACTCTCTTCCGCCATTGGGGTCCTCAGACCAAGGACTTCCTTTATAAAAAATATAATAATTATAAAATTAGTTCTATTCATTCATTTTAGTTTTGTTTTTGTTTATCATGTAATTTAATTTCTATGTTGAGGGGCCCACGAACATGAAGTGCCACGGGCTATCCCAAGGTCTAAATGCGGCCCTGCATATACAGGTTGAAATATATACATAAGCTTATGAACCGTAAGGACACATATAAAGTGGCCTTTAAAGGCAGGTGCTTTTTATATAATGCAACTTTAATTACAGGAGCAACATTTAACGACTTCAAGGTTCGCCCCACCAGAACCTCTTCCCCATATGAAAGATTCACAATAAATTCTCCCCTTCAGGAATGCGCTTGGTTTAGTGCACAATTTTACAACAAAGGCAAGTATATCCATATACACTTTGCTTTTGAATTACGCCACATTTCCAGCTGTGTCCGCGATCACTGTCATTGGTAACCGCAAACATCAGAACACACGTTACAGCAAGCCGCCAAAACGTGTGTTGAACAACTATGCACCAAATATCTATAGCGTTTTATAACGAAAACACCACATGAAAGGGAGGAATGCAAGTCAAGACACTTATTGAGTTGTATATAAGACACCTATTCATAGAGGCGTCTTGTCAGCAAATATTTGGAAAAGTTCGTACAATTAGGAGATCAGGAAATATTTCTGGCCAACCATGGTAGCGTCTATTGTGGCCTATCAAACAGATAATAAAATGATAGGAATTAATTTTTTCCAAGTGATTTTAACTATGAATAATCAATCAAAATGACAAAACGAAAAAAGACTTATATATTTTTGATGGAGTTTTGAGAGCTTTTTTGGTTACTATTTACCATTCGTTGTATGAAATTCTGTCATTGTTGTTTAGCCATAATCGCTGTAGAAATCCGAGACACGTGAATAATGTAAGATATGTATACTGACGTACACAAGAGTAACACAATCTTTATATAAATTAGCTGTCAATGGGAAAACCTATAAGTCATCGTGACGTCGGAAATATACATTGGTAAAATATACATTTTGACATACCTTATGTATACTTCCATAAAAAATAATCTTTAATTAAAGGTGATTGGTTGAAAATGGCTGATACCTTATTCACGTGGCAGGAATCTACCTTGTATGTATGCCCACAAAAGACTGTCCGGTCAAATGATGGGAATTAACGTGCTTATATCATATAAATGTTCAAGCACGCTTGTTGTGGATACAAAGTCAGACACACCTTGGGCATTGCATCCACCACAATAAAGGGGTAAAAGAGAAGAAAAACAATATATACATTTGTTATTTGCAATAAAAAAAATTGCGTCGAGCCAAAAGATGAAGTGAAGTTGAACGCAATCAATGTTTCAGCGAATCTTAATTTGTTTATTTCCATTCAGATATGAGCAATGGTTTGTATTAAATATCTAGTGATTTTCAACATTCTTCCTATCTATAACGCATATATTTACAGGCATTTTGAATGTAAACACGACATTCCACACACACCCGTCATCTATCGAACCACACGTAAGTGATGAATGCATGAAGAATACTCTCTTTTGCCTGTGGCTATTTTGAAGGCTAGTAGACGTAAAGCGACGGGCGTTTGGGTCTATTCATATTTAATACCGATACCTGTGTATCTGTGTATCTGTTTCTGTATCACTAGATGGATAAATGAATGATGAGTAATGTATCAGTGGATTATGCTTGGTGTGTATCTGTGTTTCTGTATCACTAGATGGATAAATGAATGATGAGTAATGTATCAGTGGATTATTTAATACCGATACCTGTGTATCTGTGTATCTGTCCGCATATGAAGCGGCAGGTCGTCGGATCGATCCTTCTCAGTGGACTTATTTGCAGTTTGGGCTATTTTCCGTCCCAACCAGTGATCCACAACTGAGACATCAAAGGCCGTATAGTATGTGCTATCCTGTCTGTGGGACGGTGCATATAAAAGGCTCCTTGCTGCTTATCGGAAAGAGTAGCGGGTTTCTTCTAAATAGCATGTCAGAATGACCATATGATTGAAATCCAATAGCCGATGATAAGATAAACATCCATGCGATCTAAATAAAACAAATATTACTTTTTGGGATGCTATAGGACGAGTGGATGTTTAAAATAATTTAAAATACAGTACCACGAGAGTATATTTACTACATACGTGTAGCTTAGCTGTTGTATTCTGCTTGCAGTTTAAATCTTTCTAAGTGTTCTGCTTTATTACTGGTCTTCACACTGATCGTGCAGTGTAAATAAACACACCATGTGGTTAGTAGTGCGATCACGGTGAATAGGACTGTCGGAATTGCGGTTTTACCACACGAGACAAGCACAGCATAGCACAATCATATACAGATAGTCAATTGTAACCAGACACTCGAACAAGACAGCGATGTAAAAATGATCATGATTTATGGTACTCGGTATTTATTACGTTGGAATGTTGAAGCCACGCTTGTCAAATGTTGTGAATTCAGTGGTTACATACCTCTTGTCCCATTCCACAGACTCAGCCCACCCCAACCATTAGCCCTCCCTCACTAACGTTGGAATGTTATAGCCATTCTCGTCAGAGTGTATTCAGTAGTTAAATACCTCTTGTTATAACCCTTAAACTCATCCCAAACCATCATACCCTGCCCCTCCAAAAAGATATATATCACCTCCACGCATATTTGAATGCTGTAGATTAACCTATCCAAAAACACATGCATTTCTTGTATGAAAACTGTAAATAAAAGTACCACTGCGTTGTTTTGAGCAGGTAGCTGAAGTATTATTATATACTAAACAACAAAAGAAATGCAAATTTAATTTACAATGTTTGATTGAATAAAAGTTAACCATATTTTGATGTTGGCTCTTTTACTTACTGGAGGCATGTACAGAGAAGTGTAAAGCTGTTTTTCATTGAACAGTTATAATGAATGAATTGTTCATCTAATTTGATTAAACTGGATCTGAACAAACATTTTCCTTGCTTTTGCTATTCAGTATATGACACTGTATCCCCGAAAGACTTATGCACGCAAGAGTTGTCTGACATCTTTGACACATATCAGAGATAATATGAACTTGGTTTACTAATAATTTCTGTGTTTTTATTTTAAACACGTTTCATGACTGGTCTTTAACAGCTTTGAATGAGTATATGATACCGTTGATTACGTAATTCATATCCACGGTTGTTACTGGAAGCTACATTGGTTAGCATAACGAATCGTAATGGTTATCATATTGAAATTCCTATCTCTACACAAGACAATTCAAAGGATTTATAAAGAAAAACCAGGAACTCGTGAAGCAGTGGTGATACCAGGTGTTTATAAAATATGAAGGTACTCTGCCTCACTACTGACACTTCTCATAAGCACAGCAATATCAGTGAAAACAGAGGATGATTTTTTGGTTTGGTTTGTTTAACAACTAGAGCACATTGACTTATTAATCATCGGCTATTGGACGTCAAACATTTGATTATTTTGACGCGTAGTCAAGTGTGAACCAGCCTCCAACGGGTTTCGAACCACTATCATCATCTTCATAGTCCGACCTTCTACCGCTGGACCACCGAGGCTCACAAACTAAGGATCAATTACAGAAATCAGTACCCACTCTCCCCCCAAATTCAAACAATTCTAGCAAGCAGAAACTGTAAGATATCTCAACTTATACTTTGAAGAGAACAAGACACAAAACGCCTTAAAACGTGAAAGAAAAGTAAAAAAAATGAAAAAAATTAGAAGTGAAATGAAGTTATACTTAACATGTGTAGGGAATTGAAATGTCCCGTGTGGGGTCAGTACGGACACGTCATTTATTCGGTGGATTATGACGTTCGGGTTGATATTTCTGGTATTTGCCGTCACAATTGTATCCTCACACGTCCAGTATATGAAAGGCAATAATAGCTGCTTACCAAGGAAATAAACACAACCAATCCCGCCTTTTAGACCCGTATTTCACTACTACGCCACGTGTGGTTTCCGTTCTGTAATTTAGTCACAACATAATATAACATAACAATGTGTACGTCAACTAAATCATAACTATTTGATCTCTGGTCTTCTTTGGAATGATCACATGTTGGTCCAACGTTGAAGTGTCTGTGCTAATGCCTGTACATGTATGTGGTTATGCAATGTGTGTGTATGTATGTATACACACACACACATATATATATATACATACATACAATACATACTAAACATATGGTCAGGATACAGAATATATCATGTTATATAATGGTTTAAACATTGGTAACCTAAATCTGTGCAATAAATGTTCAAAGATACTATGTAGTCTGACAGGCTTCAAATACAGTGATGAATGACTATAATTAGATATGTAATAACATTAACATAATAAATGCACTTATTTTACGCGTCGTGTTTTTATTATAGCCTATCAGAAATTGTGTACTATACGTCTCTATGTATGAAATGACGCGATGTCACTGAATGTGGGTGTTGAGGGAGTGGTATTGGAGTGTTTAAATTTTATCAGGATAGTGTTACAGACCTATTTTTAACACAGTCCGTTTATATTGGTAACCCCTTAAGACACACCCTGCTGTAAAGCACAGTTGGTAAATAATATAAAAAATGATTAAAATATAATTCATAGGATAATCCAATTATTGGCATGAGCACACATCTTTCACACAATGAATAGAAATAATATCCGTTTACTTATAAACAACGCACAAGCGGTGGTTGTACCATATGTATTTTCCCACAACCATAGCACCCGTTAAAAACAAAGCGTTTGATGTTATGTGATGCCAATAGAGGGATGATGTATAATGAAGAGTTACGTGTCATTCAAGCCTTGGAGTAATGTGTCAAATAATGCGATGTTCTATCAAAGCTGTTTGAAACCTTTCATGAGCCCTAGAATGTAATACATCTAAAGAAACAACTTGTATACTGCATTCCACAAACTCAGCAAAGCATGAACATGGTCTACAGTAACTAAACAGTGCTATACACAAACATCTAACGCGGAAGGTGGAGGCATACTGATCAACCTACCCTTTATAGCTCGTAACGTAAGTCTGGTTGTCAGTTGCCATCATTCATAAATGCTGACTCTGTCTTTTACAGCAGTTTGGGCTATTTTCCGTTCCAACCAGTGGTCCACAATTGGTTCATCAAAAGCCGTGGTATATGCTGTTCTGTCTGTGGGACTGTGCATATAAGAGACCCCTTGCTGCTTATCGGAAAGAGTTCCCTAGGTGGCGGCTGAATGGCCATTTGATTGACGTCCAATAGCCGATGATCAGATAAAAATCAATGTGCTCTAGAGGCGTCGTTAAATAAAAACAAACTTTACTTTTACTGACTTTTACATCTAAATACAGTTTTGACTTGAGTGATATTTTTGTTTCTTGAATTGAAAATGAAATATCTAATGAACAGTAATCAAATATATTTTTTCTACATCTATTTTTATAAAGTCGTACTTAAGATGAGAACCACTGGCAAGGAAGGTTACACAAACTGTTCGTGAACATTTGGTATCGTCACTGTTTTAAAAGTGATTAATGAGTGCAGACTGTCACAGAATACACGTATTTATCATGGACGGCCTTGTACAGAAATACTGATTTGATCACGTTAGGAGTTATAGCAGTTATATTACACATTAGGAAACAAATACACGTAATTTGCTGCAGAAACATATTTATAACCTGTTATATTTCTAATATCTAAACCTCCTGCAACTGTCAATTGGAAACCTTCATCACCCTTTCAAAGAAACCTTCAAAAATGCACGTAAACAATAATTATATTAAACATTAATTATCTATCGAACTCATTTGAGAACTCCTGTATTGAAATGATACATGCGTGGCCGTCCTGTATTTCCCATGTTGACAACTAAGACGGAAGCAGTCTTTGATCCTCCAAGCCAAGATCCTTTTCTATCGTTATTTAATCCCATTGCAGCATTACAGATTCATCATAGTTACTGTTCATTTTTATTATTTAATCTTTCAAATTGCAATCAAAAGTTGCCGTTTGCCTACAAAGAAGGAACTTCCATTCATCCCGTTCACATGGCGTGATGTGATCTACAACCGCTGATTTGACAGTTGATCCCTTGTCGGTATCTGCCGAGCAATCTGTTTCATCATGACATTGTCATCAATAATTAACACACGCAGGTAAAACAGCTGCGAGACACGTCTATCTTAACGCACTGCAGTCGTTCTCTATAACACTATGACATACAATTTCTCCTCAGTGTAGAGTATTGTTTATTTTAAAACACAATACAAGGTAAGGTCAAAGGATACATTGCCATGCATGTATACCCTTCTGGGAGTCTTATATTTAACACAAAAATAAAGCATCACGTTTTCTACTACACGGTTATAATTATAAAGCACAAAACGAGTTTGCGGTACAAAGTAAGATAATTTGATGCTATTAACGATTTTACATTGTGTTGAAAATTATTTTTAAAATAAAAGTAAAATTTGTTTTATTTAACAACGCCTCTAGAGCATATTTGATTTTAATCTTATCATCTGCTATTGGACGTCAATGATATGCTCATATTTATATTTAGAGGAAACCCTCTGCCGCCACATGTTATTCTTTCTGACAAGCAGCAAGGAGTCTTTTATATGCACCGTCCCACAGACAAGGACAGCACATAACACGGCCTTTGGTGAACTAGTTATTTTTAAAATAAATTATATACAAATTTGCAACAAAGAATAAATGATTTTGTTCTGTTCTCACATTCTTAAATGCTGATTTAAAATACCATCATAGGATTTTAACAATCATGGTAATATCTATACCAATAATAATTCCAATAATAATATTCGTTACCACAAATCTAAAAGCAAAATATGGATATGCAACAGATATAGATTCTGTGAGCAATATCAAGTCATGTAATGTTTACAAATGACATGATCATGGTCTTTGAGATGTCGTGGGTGGAAATGCTATTTGCAAAACGTCCATAAAATATGCTTAGTTGTCAGCTGTGTAAATTGTAGGGAACTTAGTAACTCCCACACCTAAACTGCGCAACCCTACTTCAGCACCAATATCCAAATCCTTCTCTAGTGATCTCGTATCTTAAACAGCAAATTAATTAGTATAATAAACCTCCAATATCCCGTCTTATTGAATTAAACCTCCTTACTGCCATTATTGCAAACGCTGTAAAATGTCAACATGTTCGATCACTCGTGGGCGCTGTCCGATATGCAGACAAATGCCGCAGTTCAGTGTTAGGTGAGACGTATTACTTGTTGATAATACTGATATCGATAAATTAATAAATGCCATTTTGTGTCGTTTTCATTGCTAAACCGGCAAGAAATCGGTAAAGTAGTATTTAAACAGTTGCATTATACTCTAGCGTAGCCAGCATAAGGCAGACAAGGCGCTTGCCTCGGCTGGAATTTACACAGATTTGTTTTTTTCCCCACGATACTGATATTTATTATCCACATGTTTCAAGCTCCCAGGATTTGGGTTTGCCCCGGCTTTTTCCCCTCTCTGGCTACGCTTCAGTTATGTATTACGTTAACCGCGTGTTGGCAGACTCTTCCACCCTCCCATGTCTAATTGCCAGGACATTAAAGTAAAGTTTGTTCTATTTAACGACGCCTCTACAGCCCGCTGCCGCCACATAGACTACTCTTTCCGATAAGCAGTAAGAGGTATTTTATATGCACCGTCCCACAGACAGGACAGCACATACCACGACCTTTGATGAACCAGTTGTGAACCACTGATTGGAAAGGAAAACAGCTCAAACTAGAAATGGGTCCTCTGAGAAGGATCGATCCGACGACCAATCACTTCACAGGCAGATAAAATACCTTTTGAGCTAGATCCTGCTAGATTGTCAGGACATTGACCAAATGAGAGTTTAAAAATATGGGATGTGCTAATGACCGATACACATGTTATTTACAGCAGAATATGCATTACTTTTATATAAACGAAATATGTTTATGACCAAAACCGTATCTACCACAAACACATCAGCATAACAATGGTGGCTTACACTCATGCACTCAAAGCAGGTTACATTTATAGTCTGCAACTGTTTCTTCCAGATAAACTAGATTTTGGGCTGGGGTGGGGGTTTGGTTCCATGGATAGGCGGGGATGGAAAACTAATCCTTACCTAATGCTTGCAAAACGCGTCAGTATTTTTACACGCAGATCTTGGGGTAATAAAATAACATCAGGAATAGTCTGCCCATTTTAGCCACTGGTAAATTAGATTTAGTATTCAGTGTTCGAAATGGTCACTTTGCATTCCTTACAGGCACGTCAGAACGTGTAATCTGTGGATGCAAGACTGACTCTGGCCGATATACAAGTTTAACGCCGCCCACACGAGTTGTAACGAGACTGATTGCAATTAACCCATCATATTACGATAAATAAATGTCCATTAACGCCAACGTCCGAGAGCTTGTTGATCTAACAACGTCATGTATACTGATACACAAAATTTACTGTATTTGACGGAAACGACCACGAGTGGTATTGAGCGATTGTACTGGTTCTCAACATAATCATTGGTTTTAAAAATAAGCGCTAAAACCGGTTTAGTGGGCATTGACAGGCGTTTTTGTACTGAACACTGATATTATCAAAATACGTATGTGATAAAAACTGCTAAAAATTATATCTTTTTTGCAGAGAAAAATGCATGGATTGTAATATCTATTAAGGGCATATACAGGACAATTTTATAGATATATAATATGTGGTTTTTTCTTATATTCTTCATCATATACCAGGCCCGTAGGAACGACATTGGGAGCGGCGGAGGGGGCGGGGCGTGACTGACGGGTCCGCTACAAACTCTGTATCATATTTTGGTCACAATGGAAAAATAATAATGTGTAAAAAATGGCTCACAAGTGAGGGTACGTGCTCCCCAGTACCCCGGTTCCTACGGCCATGTATACCCTAGATTATACCTGATTATATTGAAGTCCATTTCAGCTCAATCAATAATAGGGTCATGTTCAGATAATAATTTGTAAAACTCAATGCTACCACCACACTTATTTACACTAAAGTTTCCTATACGGTATCAGTTGCTCTATAACCTTAACTGCTATCAGTGGACCATTAGATTTCTATGCAACAGCTAGCCTGAGGGTAGAATATACGGAAAAGAACAACTGTTAACAGTCGAGGATTTCTATGTTAATGTAAACACACCTACCTAATCGAAAGTACACCCATTTTACAACTGATTGTACTATATTTGTATGATCTACACGATCAAAAGGCGTGTTAATACATTATGTGTACAACTATTTCGGAACAATCAGTGTCAGTCTATAGTTACCACTAAACATCCGGATGATGATCACCCTCCCCTCCCCCCAAAAAAAAGAAAAGAATCTAGGAACATTTCAGTGTAGTTACATATAGGTTCTCCAACACCCTCACACTTTGGCTTGTGCGTTTCATTAAATCCATGTGTATGAAAAGAGTGTAAAGAACACATTGCCCTTTCAAACGCACGCAAACACACGCACGATTGCATGCACGCACACACACAATTATGCACACACGCACACAAATATGCACGCACGCACACATGAACACACACATATAAGTTGAAGAGAATTTTTTTAATACTCTGACAATAGCTTCTTTTCTAATAAATTATTAGAAATGAAGTTATTATTTTTTTCTTTCAAATTTTAAGACTTCATTCCCATCACCCACACATTACCCTGACTTATTTTTTGTGGCAATATAATGTTTCCTGTATAAAACTATGTTCCCTTAAGCAATGCACACCATGACTTGTGTTTTTATTTCCTATACTGTTATCTTAAGTTATATCAGGTTTACATATTCATCGACGTTTTAAGTATTTGCTATAAAATAATATAAATAGCATAATAACTTAAAAGGTCATTAAGCATTAACTTTATTATTTTAGTTTTTCAGTTCAATTAAGTACAATTTTATTTTAATGTTTTTATTTATAAAGAATAAAGGATTTGCTTCCGTTGAAATATTCAGTTTGGAAGAAAATGAAAACCTAATAAGTCAAAATATCTTTTTTAATTGTATTTGCCAAGTGTGGCAAAGTTATTTCTGTATATATAAAATTAGAATGTGTTTTGGTTTCATATGACTCCACATGAACTATTAAAAGTCTACTTTAAGATCGATCAGATAAACAGTTATCCTCTCTTAATCCAATATGAAATCTATGCGTTGTCACCAAGTTTCATCGGTTAATGAGATCTGAACAAAAACAAGAAATACATCTCCTTCTTTTGAATGTTTAGAGTGGGAGGTACACCGGTGGTTGAACCAGATGAGATGCGGTGGATCAGAAGTTCTACTACCATCAAGTATTCTAACAACGATAAGATCACTGTCCCTGTAAGTGCATTTAAACATCAAGGCCTTAATTAAATAGGAGTTGGGTGAGGTGGAGCAAGAAATCGAAACCCACACAAAAGAGGCGGTTTTAGTTTAGAAGATGGTTTTTTTGTTCTCTCCAGAAAAATAGTCTAGATCGCATCACTAGGAGCGGAGCGAGAAAAGCAAGCCCATACAAAAGTGGCGGTTTTAGTTTAGAAGATTTTGTTTTTGTTCTCTTCAGAAACATTGTCTAGATGGCATCATTCGGTCGAAGCAAGAAAAGCAAGCCCATACAAAAGTGGCGGTTACAGTTTAGAAGATTTTGTTTTTGTTCTCTTCAGAAACATTGTCTAGATGGCATCATTCGGTCGAAGCAAGGAAAGGAAGCCCATACAAAAGTGGCGGTTATAGTTTAAAAAATATTTTTTTTGTTCTCTTCAGAAACATTGTCTAGATGGCATCATTCGGTCAGAGCAAGAAAAGGAAACCCAAACAAAAGTGGCGGTTTTAGTTTAGAAGATCTTTTCAGTTCTCTCCAGAAAGATAGTCAAGATGGCATCTCTGGGGTCGGACGTCAATGTTTCTGATTTTTCTAGTGAAGGGACATGATAATTCCTAGCCTTAAATTAAACATCCGCGTACTATATGACATGGAGACTGTTACATTTTTGGAAATACAAAATTTCTCATGTCTACAATTCACTCTGGGTATTACTGTGCATTTACACGCATCACATAAACAAGTATGTGACACAGCTAACACGGGTGGGTAGTTACGGTATGTTGTCAGCCCGGTGGCGCGCTCTATAGACGGAGCTGCTTACTATCAAAGTTCATCACTTATATCAGATTGGGTCGTGCACGATCACTAGCCGGAACGAGAAAGGTGATGCGATTACACACAAGTCTATAAATCAAACTGACAAAATTGATATTGTATTCAAAAGCACATAGATGTGTAAAATAGTTTAAGAGACAGTTTGTATAGCTGTGTTAAACTCGCAACGAGCTAGCTTCACTAACAAGTGTACATTTCGAAATGACCAACGTGTTATTGTGTTCATATCGTATATCTGTATAAGGAAGTATACGAAAGTCCAGACATTTTCACAAATTGGTGACAAGTGTAACAATAAAGTGACAGAACTGTTGTTATTGTATTCAAAATCGTATACCCGTGTATGGCAGGAGAAAGTTATCTCCTCAAACCTGTTAAAAGTTTGAAAATCGAATTAAACAATCGTTATATTCAAAATCATGTACATGTATACACATATATTGTAATTCGATCTATAAAACTACAATACTTTTAATCTGTATCACTGCAGGAAACGGAGTCAAACAAATATAAGGCAACACTACAGAAGATGCTTTGAATCACTGTTAGAACAATGGTGGTACCAGATGTTCCAGAAAATACAGCCTTTCCATCCTTATCTGTGATGAACATCACACAACGGCCCAATATGTTAGTCAATAATAGAGAAAAAGAACATGAAAAGTCATCAAGTTTTAAAATCATAATCAAACTGCTATCATATCGTGTCGTATCGAAAAAAAAAAAAAAATGTTGTGGAAAATGTGCTCTCAAAATAAAGGAAATTTACTTTGATTTTAGAAAAAAGAGAAAAGTGAACCTCATAAACAATAATTTTGGTATTTTCGAACGTTTGCCTAATGGGAAGTCTCTTTTTATATTCTGAACTTAAATACCAGAACATTTTCCGATTATACAGCCATTGAGTTCATACACTATAAAATGCCAAATACCTAACAGAAGAGGACAGGCCTAGGGGCATCCGTGTTGAGCATGTTCAGTGTAGCCTCAGAGGCATCCGTGTTGAGCATGATTGCTATCGTCTTCTTCTATATATAACAATGTAACACAAATTCCTGTATAGTTGTCAATAGTATGATATTTGTGTTCCTCTCTATATACATGTAACACAATTTTCAGTGCTGTTGACAATGATTTGCAACTTGTATTTCTCTATATATAACATACATGTGAAACAAATTCCTGTACATTTGCCAATGATATTGCTATTTGTGTTGGTCTATATATAACAATGTAAAGCAAATGCCTGTACAGTTGTCATGGTGCCCAGCCCCTAAACGTATGTGGCTCGTCCCGCTAGGGGTATACGTAGGACTATCTTGCAGCACCGCGGCAAGCGCAAAGGATAATACAATAAATGACAATCATAAACCCCCAAACTGCATAGATAAAATGCTTGTATCCAATAAATAGTTTACTTCTGTATTAAACCTGTGTAATTTAATACATAACAAGCTGGGTCTGTCTGCGATCTGTCGCTCTTTGGTCCAATATATTTAGGAAAGCCCTAAACAGCTGGCTTAAATACAGTAACACCATTACTCTGGTTAATTGGCCGATGGTCATCACGACACCTAATTAACAGGCTACGTAATACGCAGTACTCCTAGTTAAGCGACTATGAGGTTAACATAATCTATTAGGGTGTGAAACGATTAATGGTTACACGGAATCTCACACTAAATATTAATATTTGTTAAGCTTAACATCTAGATACCACTGTGATACATTAATTTCACAAACCAACATCAGCAAATAAACACTTTCAGTACATCATTAACTACATCAAAATACATGTACAAAGCAGAAAACGTATTTACCGATCTAGAGCTCCATCCTGTGTTGTCAAATGGTTCACACTAACTTTACAAAACAATCTAATATTTTTTTATGCTAAGAGCCCGATTGTCGGTGTAGAACTCTAGGACTGAACATTTCTTAAGCTAAAAAATACGACCAGCATGAAGAAATTGTGTTTCTCAATCACACCTTATTAAAGATTACGCGACTTTTAAGTTACGTACAAACAATCTGTAAAATGGGTTAAACAACGCTACCCATGGTACATCTAACTAGCTCTAACATGATTTTTATATGTTTCTCAGAGTTTTACAATCAAACAATAATTAGGTAAAAAGTACGCAAAATATCTGCATTACCTTTGCTGTAATACAAATAACTCCTAGGGGACTCTTTATCATGTCTTAACACAATACAACTAAATATCAGCAATTGGTAACCAAACAGGTTGATATAAAACATGTCAATCAAGATAGTAAGTAGATGATACTAATTAAGTTATTAGTAGCATTCCCCTGTGAAATAAACACACATGCTGCTAACCACAACAACTATATTTCTGGTAGGAGTAACAGTGTAGGAGGTAACAGGCCTGATAAGGGATCCCGTTGGTAGGAGGTAACGTGGGCCTGGTTAGGGATCCCGTCACACATGCATACTTTCTTTTTTCGTTGAGTATATATAGGTATTACATGGGGCACCGCTTAGTATTTTATTTATTACCTGCCCACCATTAAAGCATTTAATATTTGTTAGAAAATCCATATATTCAAACATTTAATATTTGTAAGAAAATCCATATATTCAAACATTTAATATTTGTTAGAAAATCCATATACTCAAACATTTAATATTTGAAATAAAATCCATATATTCAAACATTTAATATTTGTAAGAAAATCCATATATTCATACATTTAATATTTGTAAGAAAATCCATATATTCAAACATTTAATATTTGTTAGAAAATCCATATATTCAAGCATTTAATATTTGTTAGAAAATCCATATATTCAAATATTTAATATTTGTTAGAAAATCCATATATTCAAACATTTAATATTTGTAAGAAAATCCATATATTCAAGCATTTAATATTTGTTAGAAAATCCATATATTCAAGCATTTAATATTTGTTAGAAAATCCATATATTCAAGCATTATTTCTATTTTAATTTCAGAATAATTACTAGTACATAGGCCACTTATTAATAGTGTTTATTTTAACCCTTTCATACAAGTTCGAGTATACACAATACGGGTTCGTGTGGAGAAATGTTAGCGGGAGTGGGGCGGGGATTCTAATAGATAACAAAACATCTGACCTCAAGGAACTAGATATAAAAAAAGAAGAAAACAAAGTGAGAGGGATAGGGGTACTACCCTGCAACTACTTTACTGCAGATTCTCCTGCAGTAAGCTATTAAAAATTAATTTAGGCGTCATCCATTTTTTTTCATCATTTTCACGAGCGTACAAAGCGTACTCTTTTTCTGGACCCCCTCCACCCCCCCCAAAAGCGTACAAACTGAAAAGAAAAAAATGTATGATTTCGAAATAGTATTATCGTCATTTTTTTTATTTTGAAAAGCGTACATATCCCTTTAACCCCATCTTCCCACCAGAGTACGTTTTGTACGCTCGTGAAAAGGAAAAAACAAACAAACAAATGAATGACCACTTACTGCGTATTTCTGAAAGTTTGTTCATTTATACAAACTTTCTCTGAAAAGAGGTTAAGAAATACCATTTGCCATCAACAAGTCATTAAGTACAAATTTTAACTAAACAATAAAATGCTGCAGTTTACTAAACCTTATTGTCTTAAGACAGAGACGAATCGGGCGTGCTTCTCTAAGCGGAAGTAGTAGGTACCGCTACAACACGGTCGGTACTGGGGTCGAGGTTTGTCGTAGTCAGGAGCTGCCAGGTCATGTCTAGAAGGCGCTAATTGGTTGGCGACTAGCTGGCAGTGGTCACCGCCTGTCACCTACAATAGCAGGACGCCGTGTCATTGCAGGAGAATCATTAACACTATGTTGTCTTATTTACTCTGAACAATCTACGTCTCGGACAGTGACCACAGAACATTGAATGGTAAACGTAATAGAAATTGTACTAACAACGTGATTTTGCACGTCAGTACTTTGCTGTCAGTGCCAAAATTATTGCAGAATATGCCTCTATTTCTTAAACACTGCGTATCATCACTGTTTTGTTATAATAACCAGTGGCTGATATAGAGGACCCGAAAAGCTCGGGTTCCCCTAAATTTTGCGATTTAAATAACATTAAAAAAAAATATATATTATTAAAAAAAAAAAAAATTATCGTTAAAAATCCGGCATCTTATAATTGGGCCCCCTTAATGTATTTTCTGGATCCCCCACTGGTAACTACTCCATAGTACAATCTACAGACAACACATTTTAAGACACTTTATAAATGTCTTTTAACAGCGATTGTGCATGTACTTATACTGATGATATTAACGAGGGCAATGATGGTGATGATTGAGAATAAAAATAGCGGTGACGATGATGATAGCGACAGTTGGGCATTGTGGCAATATTAAATGATATGACTTTTGAGCCTATTCCCATTTAACGTACAAACATGACTGACGATACAAACTTATCAGTCAATCTGCTTATCAAATGTTTTTCTATGTCTTGAATTAGCTTTGACACCATAATTGCAGTTTTGTTGAAATATCCATTTGACTATGTCCTATGCAAGGTATAAGGACTAAATATATTTTGTTATTTAGGTTCGACAAGAACATTTTGTCGTCTGCTTGCCTGGAAACTTTTGTACTAAAATGTTTTTTTTTGTTGTTTAAAAAAATATAGGAGTACAAAAACAGTAACCGAATCATCCCGATTTTAACAATATAAATAAGATCTAGAATTATTCCTTAAAATTATTTAATTTCATTCACACAACCGATCTTTTTACAACTGTGTTACATATGAATGGTCATGACATGTTCAATTTTGCTTAATGAAAAAAACCCACATAAAGTATGTGCTATGCTAAAGAGATCGATAATGTTTTATATCTGCTACCACTAAGTAAACATATAACATATAACACGTTCATTTAAAAGCATACTCCCACGGACCCCTGACCTAATTAATTTCCAAGCAAATAAATAATTTTAAATATAAACATTTGATTTGACCACAGAAATACTTCATTCAACTACTTACGTAACCACAGCATCTCGCTTATTATCAATATTAAAAAAAAAAAAAATTGAATTATGGTAACGAACCATAAATCATAAGCCATAAACTCGACATGGAATTCCCTATACCATGGTTCAGGGTTGTTAAAAGTTCAATATTTATTTGACTTTGTATTAATTAATCGTGCAGTGTTGGGCAAGATTGAGACCTTAAGGGCCCTGAGCATCTTGTTCGGAAGCTACTCAACATAGACATTAAATTACATGACTAATAAAAAATCCAAACAAAGATGAATTAATAGAATTAATTTTAGAATTATTACATTTTTTAACAAAGGAAGGCCTTAGACGGGGGCCCCTCCGGCCCTGGCACAATGTACACTACTAGTATGCGACACATCAAAATTATGTTACTTGTTAATTCGACCCATGCAATATTTGTTAACACGGTACAAAAACTGAATCTACACTAACTGAAGTTGCACAATCGGGCGGTGTTCATGAAAAAGGTAGGGGCAGTGTATGTTGATCCGTAACGCAGCGCAATTCAATTGGTGCAGTGAGCAAATAAAATCTGATCGTTCATTACCATAGGATGGCGGTACAGCATACAAGTGAATTGACTGAATTGTCGAATAATCGCTGCTTCTTACGCAATGGGTGCTGAGAATTTGTGGTGTGCAAGATGGCTAAGATACAAAATCACATACACTTTTTACTGCTTGTCTTTCAACGACGCGACAAAATATTAACCTAACGATGTGAACGAAACAGATTTCTTATGTTATATTTATTAAAAAAATTAACAGCACACTGATGTATTGAATTTTGGATTATCTATGTCAAACATTTGATAATTTTTACAGGTAGTTGTCAGAGGAAACATTTTTTCCATTCTAATTTTTTTATATGAACATCACAGACATCACAACACATAACACGGCCTTTGGTATATAACTACATGTATAAGCCGAAATGAGAACATAAAGTCAATTTCCATTAGCCAAAATAAAATGAAATATATTTTTCATGGCAAAAATAGAAAACTGAATGAGAGGTAGGTGCAGTATACAGAACAAAACTTATCTAAACTTATCACTGCAAAGGACGAGTCCAGCTAGTATACAAGTAAAACAGTGTGTGTGAGTGCTTCTGTGTGTTTGCTTGTGTGTATGTGTGTGTGTGTGAGTGGGTTAGTGTGAGTGTGAAAGTGTATGTATGTGTGAGGATGTGTGTGTGGTGTGAGTGCATCTGTGTGTGTGTGTGATGTGTTAGTGTGAGTGTCAATGTGTATGTATGTGTGTGTGTGAGGATGTGTGTGTGATGTGTGTATGTGTGTGTTAGTGTTAATGTGTGTGTGAATGTGTATGTGTATGTGTCTGTGTGTATATATATATATCTGCGTTCGTGTGTGGTGTGTATGTATGTATGTATGTATGTGTGAATGTATGTATATATGTGTATGTATGTATGTATGTATGTATGTGTGTGTATGTATGTGTGTGAGGGTGTGTGTGTATGTGGTGTGTATGAGGGTGTTTGTGTATGTATCTGTGTGTATGTATGTGTGTATATATACGTGTGAGTTTGTGAATGTATGTTTGAGTGTATCTGTGTATGTATGTGTGTATGTGTCTGTGTGTTTTGGTCTGCATGCGTGTGTGGTGTGTATGTGTGTGTAGATATATGTGTGTGTGTATGTATGTATGTGTGTGTGTGTGCGCACGCGAGGGTGTGTATTTGGTGTATGTATGAGGGTGTGTGTATATGTATATGTGAGGATGTGTGTGTGTGGTATGTGTGTGTGGAGGTGTTGTGTGTGTGTGCGATGGTGTGTGTGTGTGTGTGGTGTATGTATGATGGTGTGTGTATAATTATGTATGTATGTGTGTGTGAGGATGGGTGTGTGTGTGAGGATGTGTGTGTGTGGTGTGGATGTGTGTGTGTTTTGTGTGTGTGTGTACATGTGCATACATGAGTTACTATTAAAACACAAATGACTCAATACAAATATATTTTTTATTAATTTATTTATTACTGAAAATTAATGATGAAAACGTGCGTACAAATCAAAATCAATTACTGCATCAAACATAATAGTCAGTGAAGGATGTTGTCATAAAACGGCCTGTAAATGTCTACCATAAAACTAGACAGGTAACTTATATATATATACAAAGGTAGATAAACAAGGAATTTAATATACAATTACACTTATTTGGAGATAAAATGGAAACGCCCAAACAAGCCGGAACTGGCTGACCGCACAACAAAAAACAACACAGCACTAGCGACATGCGTTATGAAAGGAATACATATTGAACTCAAATCTTGCTGTTTTTTTAACGTTCATTCTCCTTAGTTGTTTCACAAACGATTCTATAGAGATCCTTTCAGTAACGGGTGCAATTTGAAAGCATATTACAAGTTTATCTAGTGGGACTAACCCGGATAGACTTCCCATGAGCTTTCTGTTCACACACGAAATATTAAAATACTATCCAGGTGTTTTAAGACGTACGAGTCCCTGCTCGTATACCCACCCTGGTCGGGTATAGTTTTCTGTTTGTATTTCAGTATTTCAGTATATCAAATTATATTTTCTCACTTTTCTTTAACAATTCAGATATGTTGATAATATTATTAGGAAAAAGCTTACAAATGCAATTAAGAAAAAGCTTACACAGAAACCCTTGTAATTAAGAAAATGTCCACGGCAAAATAAATGCTGTGGAGAAATAGAGTCAACGGCATTTTCCATGGTAATTTTAGCGTAAAGTATACTCTATTTTTAATAAGAAAAAATATACACCTTAAAAATTAATTTAGTCAGCGACAAAAAAGGTGCCGCAGAGCATTGCCGATTCTCGCGAACAATTTCAGGGGTTACAAAGACGATAATATTATTAAAAAAAGATTTATGCATAAACTATTATGTTTGCTTTCCATATACAAACATGCCTTAAGCAGCCACCCAATGTGTTAATAAAATTAGCATCATAAAACATGGGACTGCTTAGTTGTACAGGTTCAGTATTACTAAAATAACTGATTTGGGAGACATTAAGGTGATCTTCAAAGACAGATTGGTATTTAATACAGTTTCAACAGAATCAAAATGACTGATTTAGGAGAAAATGAAGGTGGTCCTTTAAGACAGGTGGATTTATAAGCAGGTTTCACTATTATATGCTGACTGGTTGTGATGAACACTTGTGAGACCTATCTGTACTGATTATTTCTCATTCCAAAACTCCTTAAACAAACTTACATTACACAAGTTTCTTCTGCTCTGCTGTTTCAGTTTAAACCTCTCGATATAAAATACCCTAGGTCGTGTACAGACCCGTAGGAACGACTTTGAGAGTTGTGGGGTGGGGATGGAGGGTCAGGGCGGTTGCACTGACGAATCAGATACAAACTCTATATCAGATTTTATTTACAATTATAGAAAAAGGGTCACAATTGGGGGGGGGGGGGGAAGGCACGTGCCGTACCGCGTCCCCCGGTTCCAACGGGACTGGTATAGTAATCTACTACATCTCACTTAAAATCTATTTGCTGTACATATGTGTTGCTTGTTTAATATAAATGTCATGTTATAAATCTTCAATTATGGATGTACTTACCGTTCTTGCGACTGCGATTTGAAATCGAGCATCTACTCTAGCTGCGGTTCGGTCGTTATTAATGGTAAAATAATGTTTAATAAAATACATAACACTCTTATGCATTCGTCTAAATACTAGTAATATAAAGGATATCAAATTTGACTTCACGGAAAACAAATTGGTACTCGGCGCATCTAGTGTAGATAGATGTCCCTGCGACTAGCAGCAGATACAATAACCGTACAACGCGCAGCATGAGTACAAACTGAATGGGAATCATATGTTTTAGCGATAACGCATCCAGTCAATATGAACCTTACAAGCTGTGTATTGGAATAATACCAAATATACTAAGAATCTCACGATCGAGTTTCACATTACATTTTATTCTTTTGACATATGGCAACCTGACTGTATACTCAGCATTTAACTTGTTACTATTTAATACCAGGATGCTGACAGGGATGGGAATATCACTTTGGCTTCCAGTAGCCAGTAACTGCACTGGTGTTAGTGCTCCCAGCAGGAGAGAGGAGCAAAACACACCTAGAACTGCCTGACAGCACTGTGTTATTGTTTGGCAAACACCTAGCGCGTGAATGTTGCAAACAAAAACAACAAATCACTCTCAGATTGTGTGCTAATGTAAAGAAGACAAACACGGGCTGTTTTCTTCTGTTTTCTCGCATACAGCACGCCGAAGATGTTTTTAGAACCACCGCAGGTAGCGAGTTTTGAAATTCGTCCAGATGTTACGGTCCTTGTCGGTCGTTTGCTGTCATCTCCACTGACGTTCATCCCGCGTTATGGCACCACGGGAGGAAAATTCAAAGAACTCAGAAGTTTTTTTGTTCGTTGATTCATAACAAGTTCAACGTTAAATCTTAAACTGAATCTTGGCAGGATTTTTCCAAACTCACTTAGGATACTAGTTTGTCTTATGCAGGGATACTAGTTTGTCTTATGCAGGTATACTAGTATATCTTAGTTATGCAGGGATACTAGTTTGTCTTATGCAAGGATACTAGTATATCTTAGTTATGCAGGGATACAAGTTTATCTTATGCAGGGATACTAGTATATCTTAGTTATGCAGGGATACTAGTTTATCTTATGCAAGGATCTAGTATATCTTAGTTATGCAGGGATACTAGTTTATCTTATGCAAGGATCTAGTATATCTTAGTTATGCAGGGATAC
>JAULBS010109716.1:0-15196 GCA_032355785.1 Symmetromphalus regularis | reverse complement strand
TGTGTGTTTTTGTTGTGTGTGTGTGTGTGTGTGTGTGTGGTGTGTGTGGTGTGTTTGTGTGTGTGTGTGTGTGTGTGTTTGTGTGTGTGTGTGTGTGTGTGTGTGTGTGTGTGTGTGTGTGTCGCATTTCAGCATGCTATAGTAGTATTTTATGAGGTTATAAGTTGATATCAAGGTCTTCAAATATCTATCAAGCACAGGACTTAAACAATCACCGATATTACGTCGATTATTTACAAAGCGACAGCTAGAAGAGTTATTGATAGGTTTCCACTTCCTGATCAACGCAAACGTCTATTCACTGAAGACAAGACGAAATTTACTCGTGATTTATATATTAACCGCTAACCAAATATTTACTCTGTCTAAATAACCTCAATTAAGTGCAATAACCTCCACACTGACCGGCCTGACATCAACAATATTAACGACATTCTCTTTCCAGACTAATGTAATGCGATGTAATTAACTTGGCAGTAAACAACGGAAATTTAAGCATTCAGACTCGTTTGCATTTTAGTATAAAACGCATTTTGGGCTTCATATTTATCCTCTTTTTCTGTTTTAGTTCGGTTTTTAATATTCTTTCTGTATCAACAGATATCAACATCATTAAATTTTGGTCACTATTGCTGCTCCTTAATGTTGCTTTGGGGGATTGTTTTTTCTGCTGTCATATATACTTAATACACACGTTATTGACTGATTGGTGGTTCTAGGATAGTGCTAGGTACCTTTCTGGAACACTTTTTGTCTTTTTTTGCACCTTGTTTTACAGAGACGGTCAAAGTTTTTCAGGCTTGTTTTCTTTGCATATACCCACGTGACAACCGCACGCGTGCTGTAATAAACGACTTGTTTTATATGTTTGACTCCTAATAAACATCTTTATTCAATGCTGTTGTTGTTTTCTATAAAGCTTTCATTATTTTAGTAATATGTCTTTCAAAATTTGAATAACGTTGCACACAAAGTTGCATTTCAAATTCAATAATATGAGAATTCAGACTGTTTTTCCTTCAGTATTACTATTTCATGAATCAATGTCTTTGATGTTCATGTAAAGTGTGGCATTGTGTTAACATAATATCATATAAAACTGCATATAAACGTAAAGTTAGCTTTTTATAGATGAAACGTTTCTGATGCTCCTAAAGTTATATTTTAACATGGACTTGCTTGAAACAGACAATAGCATCTATCTGCTAGTGATAATAATGCACCAAGACTTGCATAATTTCATTGTAGTCCATTTGAGAATGTTAACTAAATATACATGTTTGCCAGACAGTGTCGATTCGCATAATTGCTTAATCTATATTTAGCAAGGAAATGTTTTGAAAGAATCGAAAAATAAAGTACTTTTCACTTTACAGCCTCCTTTATTGTTAGAATTAGTGTGTAATTAAAAATACCTTTACAACATTCATGTTGGCATAATCAGTGTGTTCCAGGTCTTACTGTTGTAGATCAAAATATATTTTACATGAAGAAAAACACGTGCTTAGGAGTTAAGACCACTGCCTTTAACACTTTGTATTTGTGCAGGAATGGATCCATGGCAACTGCTGGATGCACACCAATCCACGTCTATAGACAATATTTTATGTATTTTCTGTGAGGCATACATTGGCAGCGTGAACACTGAATATGTGACTCTCCCAGATTAGAGCGAGCCCCTATGATCCAGTGGTAGTACATCAGACTCTCAAGCTAAAAACAGTGGCTCACACTCAAAATAAGCAAATGTTTGACATCTAATAGCTGACAATTAATAAATCAGTATGCTGTAGTGATGTCGTTAAAAAACCAAACCCAAAGACCTCCAAACTTAGTTAATTTCTGGAGAAACATTAATTAAGCATCTGAGTTTTTTTTTTTGACACTAATTGTAACACTTAGTGCGATTATGTAATACAATTTCAAACTGTACTGAAATTATCATAGTCAACCAGGCAGTGCTGTTGTTATTACCTCTAACAGGTATGCACGTGCCCGGGTGTAACTGATTTGTTATGGTACAACCTATTAACTTCACTAATTGGTCTTGTTAAAAATAAAAACTCCAGTTTAAGAGTTCGGGTGTCTGTACAGAACTTTCCATTCTAGAGAATCTGCAAAAAAAAACTATATGCATATGCGGTGTGTATTACAACAACACGACTTTCACTGCACTTGCACGCCAAAAAAACATGTGGTGTGTATTACAACAACACGACTTTCACTACACTTGCACGTCAAGAAAACATTTGGTGTGTATTACAACAACACGACTTTCACTACACTTGCACGCCAAGAAAACATGTGGTGTGTATTACAACACGACTTTCACTACACTTGCACACCAAAAAAAACCCACGTGGTGTGTATTACAACACGACTTTCACTACACTTGCACGCCAAAAAAACAACACGTGGTGTGTATTACAACACGACTTTCACTACACTTGCACGCCAAGAAAACATATGGTGTGTATTACAACAACACGACTTTCACTACACTTGCACGCCAAGAAAACATGTGGTGTGTATTACAACAACACGACTTTCACTGCACTTGCACGCCAAAAAAACATGTGGTGTGTATTACAACACGACTTTCACTACACTTGCACGCCAAAAACAACAAACGTGGTGTGTATTACAACAACACGACGTTCACTACACTTGCACGCCAAAAAAATAATATGTGGTGTGTATTACAACACGATTTTCACTACACTTGCACGCCAAGAAAACAACAACATGTGGTGTGTATTACAACATGACTTTCACTACACTTGCACGCCAAAAAACAACGTGGTGTGTATTACAACACGACTTTCACTACACTTGCACGCCATGAAAACATGTGGTGTGTATTACAACACGACTTTCACTACACTTGCACGCCAAGAAAACATGTAATTACATGTTCAGTTGCTAATGTTGCATTACAAATATTTTCACTGGCAAGGTGAAGGGATATTGTTTCATGTTTCGGTCAAAATACACTTCCTCACTTTCTTACGTCGAGTATGAAATCTTGGTTTTTGTTTTTCTTTCTCCTATATGATATTGTACTGGAACTGAAATAACTTTATCAGCTTCCAATTCCAATTACACTATGTTTTGAAAACTAAATACGCATGTGGCATTATTATGAATTTACCTTCTTAAATTATTTTTGTAATCGTGGTTTTCTTGAAATATTCTTTGACTTTGTCTTGTATAGTGATACGGCTTTAAAAGCGATACCGTTCTTGTTGGTTCTAGCATACTTTACTTAATATATTCTCTTACACTTTGAAAACAAATCCTAAGACCGTTGCTGACCTTGAATAAAACTAATTAAGGACGTTTAAAATAAATATATATTTGTTTTCATCCTCTTCTATAGACAGAATAATATAGAGTATATGGTAAATAATAAACAATTTGAATGAATGGAAATAACATAAATTGCATTTTTATTTACTGTTACTCATTGCTACTATCTTGTGCAACACTGTAATACAAAAACAAATTTGGATGTTGTTACTTATGGTCGCATGCATACATTAGGAACTGTAAAACACTGGGTTTTGTGAAAATAAATAATTGTAGTTGTGCTCAAGTCCTCATGTATATATCTTTATGTAGTGTATTTATATTATTATTATGTGTATATTATGTTATACTATTATAATGTATGTATATATGTTCGATGGATAAGCTTGTATCTTAAAGCAATAAACTATTTGAATTTGAAAAAGTCAACTACATGTGCTTGTAATCGATTTTCCCACAACAGTTGAGAAGCCAGAAGCGTGCTTGATCGCACGCGACATTGTCTCGGTCTTGTACCGTTATAAAACCATACTGTTGATGTTTGATCTGGCCTACAAACGATCTATTAGTGTTAGAGCGTGAACATCTCGCCTGCGGTAAACCAACTGTCTATCGGTTAGTGAAATCACCGTTCATACAATCCTACGTGAACCGTTTCCATGAACGCGCTGAGGCAACGTGAACCAATTAACGACAGGCACACCTGGACATAAAAGCAACAAATTATGGGCGCATCCTTGCCAGAAACGGCAGTAAGCAAAGGAAACTGTTTCGCAGATAACCAGAGGTATCTGATCCCTACATCATCAAACAAACATGGTCACATTCTCTATTGTTACGCGCATGTTGATTGGTGGAATTTGTGGAACTCGACGAGTGGCAAGCAAGTTTACGTACTTGAGGTTTAGATTCCAATGAGCATGACGTCTGTTGGTCAGTCCAGTCATATGTATCTGGCAAGAAACGTAAAAGTAGAATATGGTTTTGATTATGCCGAGTCCTCAAACTGTTTCAAATATAGATTCTACTAGACCATACCGCTGGAAACAAGATACTATGTCTGGTAATGTTGGTGTTTCCTATTCTGGGTTCATTCAGACATAGTCATTATTTATATTAAAAATACTTTACAAATAGAAACATTTCCATTAACAACAATTGGGAATAGGTTAATTGTTTGAAAAAGAGAAGACAAGGCAGAGTGTTTGATTTATGTTTAGCGAAAGAACAGATGCCTGGACGTGCATTACACAATATGCTTGATTGTTTGCCGTGTTTCCTGAAACGATGCCAATTCTCGTAGTAATCTAACACAGAACTGTAACTAGAGGATACATTTTCAAACCCATGCCCGTTTTACTGCGATCCTAACAAAAAGGAATGGCTCGTTTGATGCTTATGTGTTTTACTATATAATAAAATCACCGTGAAGCAAAACCAACAACGCCCTCAGGTGATTGTCGATACCTAAGGTTCCCTGGTGCGTCTACATGCCCGGAACACCCCGGCTGGTATATCAGAGGCCATGGGAGACTTAGAAAAGTACTAATAAAAGAACCATTGCTTCTAGTCAAAAGAAATAGTATGTGTAGTTGTCTTTCATTTGTTGATCATGTTTGTTTGGCTCCAATATTCCTTGGTTTTAAGTCTAGAACATAGTATTGATAATTATTAATATTAAGTGAAATATGTTTTCGTATTATTATTGAAAATATATTTTAAAGTTAACAATGGTAATGATTCTAGAGTGCTGCCATTACGAATTTGACCAAAGACATCAATGAAGAGTGCTGGATATACGTTTTTCAGCTGGTAGACTATTGTACCAGAATATTTTGACCGACATATGAAACTCCCATGTTAAATACATTATGCAAATGATATGTCATACATATTGCACTGTGCTACAGAGATGGGATCTGGTCGGGCAGAATGATATTATTGGTATGCTACAGAACGATATATTCCTCGTGTTTATCTGCTTTCTTTGCCAGCCAAATCACCTGATTTATCCCGATAGACCATCATGGAATGTTTTGAATCACTGGTGTACACATTGCACGATCTAGTGCTGTCGTCACAGGATCAGTGGCAGAACATTTCTCAACCCAGTATGCAGTGGAAGTTGCTTACAAGGGACGACATGGGACCACGGTACCAGGCTGTTAACAACACTCAGATAGACACACTCATGAAACGTGTCACGGCTTGTGTCGTGTGTGCCGTACCGAGCAATCATACAGTGGAAAGTGTGCTCTATCAAATGCAACATTTCACTTCAATAAAGCATTTAAAACCAGATGTTCAAATTCTTTTGTTGAAGATTATAATTACATTTGTTAGTAACATTTTTACTCTAAAGTCATCGCCTAGAAAGAATACTTAATTTCTAATTATTTAAAAAAAATAGAACGACTGAAATTTGTTGTCATTCTACAATATTTCAACAATAGCTGGAAGTACATATAGTTTCTTTATTCAGGATAGGCGGCTCCAGGGAAAGCCAGCGGTAAGAACCCCTTGCACCCATAATTTTTTGCATTTTTCCATTATAATTTGGTCGCAGCTAATTTTCAGCTCCCTCCAGTAGTAAAAGTGTTAAAATATGTTTGAAAACCTCTTATGAAATGTCTAGATCTGCCCATACACAGATAGACCCGTCGTAAGCAAGCATCTCTTGCAAATGCCTGGATCGACGACTTGGCAAGCCATTTATGTGTTATGTACTTGATTAGTGTGCATTTTACTGGATGTACACATGTCTATGGATGTTTGACACAGGATGATTCGGTTTGCCTGCATCAAACAAGGTTACATCAGAGGAACGCTACACGATCATTAGCTAGTTGCAGTGTATCACGTTTGGTCTTTCTGAAGGAAACTGGTAGTGAGGTTTTCCTTCAATAATAATTTACTTTTCTGTCTTTTTATGATTTTATCAAATGATTTTAACACATGGCTGTCATGCTCATAGGGTGGAACGAAGATCAGCAGTAGAGAAGCCGGTTAAATTTCGGAAGTTCACTGTGCTGTTCAAATTCGGTTATTTGCTGATCCATCCAGTGGTTCACAACTGGTATATCAAAAGAGAAGGTCAATGATATATATATATATATATATATATATATATATATAAGAAAGAAGAACACCTTTTAAAATCGAAACGAGTAGGTGTCATGGTGTCGGGTTTCTTCTATGGACCATGTGCTGTAAACACTACATTTGGACACCCAATATATATTGATTAAATAATGCAATGGGTGCCGTTAAACAGTCTTTTATTGCCTATTCATATTTTATCTCTAAACAAGACAGAGACAAAGGTCTATTTGGACTGAGAAAAAAATCAATATTTCTTTCTTAAGCGACACAATACGTTGGTTGTCTTTCTTTTATGGAAATGTATTTAAATTGTGATATTTAAAGAAAGTACATATGCATATTTAGCATCTTTTTATCTCTACACAATGAAATGTCGCTCTGTTCTATCTGAACAAAATAAGCCAACGTTATATTATAGTAGTTCAAATTTAGTATACTTAACCAAAAAAGAAAGTATGCATGTTGAACTGTTTTTGTTTCATGGATTGGTCACAGACTCACAGTAATAGTTCATTGACAATAAACACGTGCGTAATTTGTGATATTACTGCACACACACATCCTCATAAATGGTGTGGTTCTCTAATTCCAGACTTTCTGACATGAATGTCGTCTGGTTTATGAAACAAATGACTATTGATTAGATTCATACTTTCTTTTTTGGTTGAATGTCTTTTGATATGTTTATTTTAATTTGTTCCGTAAAGAAAACAGCAGTATTAATTTTGATAAAGAAATATTTATTTTATAATATCCTGTGATGTTTTGTTACCATTCCTCATTATACGCAAAAATCATTTCCGTTAGCAACCATTTTGAAGGAAACATGACGTCAGTATTGTATACAAAGAAGCGTCACTTTTCTCGGTACGCCATGATGAAACAAAACAGGATGTATGTGTCTTTATTCAAACTATTATCGTCTTTCTAAAACGAGGTTTATATATAAATTAAATTATTTATTCCATAGACTGTTTAATTAGTTGGTTTGTCTAAACGCATCAAGTTGAAACAAACAAGACAGGATGTAACTGAGCCTCAAAGCGAAGTTTTCGTGCTCTGTGATTTCTTGTTGGAAATAAAGTATACTATACCACTTTGTCTACGAGGATCACAAAATACTAAAACTCCCAACCGATATTACACGTGGTCAGAGCCACGATACTGCTCGTTTTTCACATTTGTGTGACTATTAAACATGATTTCTTAGTATGTCTGTACAGTTGGTTTCTAAATATTGCATTGGTATGATAATACAGCTGCAAACCTTATATATAAAACATCAATGCTGCTAATCTGAGTAAACAATACGTATGTGGCGACAGCAGTTTTCTCGAGGCTTGTGTCTCAAAACATTGCTGTTTGGCAACAAAATAGTTCTGGTTAAAGCCAGTGTATTAGAGTGTCATTAAACCAACAAGCTCTTTTTATGAACTGCAGCCACACACGAATCACATTCGTTAAACCTTTAATACATTTTATGTTCATAGCAAACTTGAGAGAAAAAAACTGCCTGACTTTTAGCAAGTACAGCCACACACAAAATGCATTAGTTAGAATATCTGAGCTTATTATGAACACTTTAGCGCTTCAGATGACTAGCAGCTCACTTGATTCACTTCCAAATGACGTACTCAATTACTGGCACTCGTCACCTGTATCCGTACACCTCCTCTAACCGTGCAAACATCGCTATTGATACATTGCCAGCTACTCCTCGCTGATTGCCGACCCATTTCCATCATACTCTGACATAGTTCAGGCACTAACTTAAGTCACAACAGACGATATGTAGTTCGCTAAAATCACTCTAGCTCTCTTACAGTGAAGTCACATGTCGTAGGTTTGTGTAGAAACAAGATGGCAGCTCTGCTTTCCGTTTGATTTCGCGCAAAAACTAAACCAATTTGACCATAGTTGACGTCCGAAGTAAGATCTATTTGTTCGTATTGCACAAACACTTCCAGGCTGTGTGTTTTTTTCATAAGAAGCTGGAAGCGATCACAGCTTTATCGTCTTTCCTCCTGCGCGCCTTTCACGAGATACAACAAACAAATACTGACGTGTGGTCTACATATTTGAACCTTATAACACATAACTCATAAGTTACTTCCCAATTGGATGGTCAGTTGGATGTGGTAAACAATAAATATTGAACGCTGGTTTCCAAAACAAGCAGATGCGAACAAAATATTTGTACATTTCATTTTATGTTAGTTGGCATGTGCGCAAGAGTTGATTGATATACATAATTTACATAAATGGGGCCGGGGATGTCTAAATAGCATTTAGATAAAAATAAGTTAATCCCAAATATTGATACTCATAAAGCAGATGCCTTGAGGACTTGGTTAAAAACTTAATATAGAATTTATGTTGTCATAAGTTTCAGTTTTAGACATGAGAACACTTACATAATCAGTTTATGTAGGAATTTTTTTTAAATACTTAATTATGTAACTATACACAGCACATTTTAGATTACGACCTATATATGTTTTAATGTGTCTATTTTTGGGTGTGTTTTTATGTTTATGTAATGAAATTAACAATCGAATTCTAGGAATTAAAGATATAATAAAATTACTAAAACCTCCAAACTTTGACAGTAAATGTATGAATTGGTTCAAAATGCGCCTTAAATGCATTTGTACCTATGGATGTTATTTAAAATATGTTTCTGCGTGTTGCTCAGAGATAAAACAAAATGTACATATGGATGTTATTCAAAATATGTTTCTGCGTGTTGCTCAGAGATAAAACAAAATGTGTTAAAACAGTGTAAGAAAGACTGTAAATGTGTTTTGACACCTGTAACTAAATTATAACAACCAAAGGTGATTTTTTTTAATGCTATTCCTAATGTACTTGTAATACACTATACGCGATGCACTTTGTAAGTAAATCTTCACTTTCGTAACACGTGTTTGTTTTTCTTATACAGACAAAACCTTTGTGGAACATTAGTAGATGTCTCGTGTCATGTTTCTAGTTACAGCAAGTTAAATAAGCACGACCTATAGTCGTAACAATAGTATGTACACGTCGACACACTGCTGATACAGCGGAGCTGAGTAATGGCATTCGTGTTGCAGCCCGTCATCTGTAGCACGTGCATTACCTAAGCGATACAACATGTCTGTCAGTCCGCCAACCGTGGAACGAACATGCTATTTCTTCTTGTCATGAATTATTTCTTAATTTGAACCAGTCTACGTAAAATGAAAAACAAATTGTTTAACGACTTGCATACAAATTGTTCATTCAACGATGACAATGACAACATGACGGACAAAAAAGAATGAAAGAAAGAATGTTTGTTTAAGGATGCGTCAATTATTGTTTATTCAACTGTCAAATTAGCTAACTAATCAAAACAATTGTTTTTGACTGCATTACACAGATTTATAGCTGTCAGTAATTGACATTATTATACTATAATCAAGACTTTACTATGTTTTGATTAACCATTTTTAAGCATGCTATAACGATTGAAATTCCATTTGACCCTTGTTTTGAAAATCACTATTCATAATTTGACATGCTGTTTTCTAACAGCTGTATATTGTCAGGATGTTATGTCGAATGCTATTCGTGTAGTAAGATTAGTAGTTTTGAAGACAAGTCGTGATGTTTTCCTCTGGGACGCTAATCTCGGAACATAATGATATCACGTGCCAAATGTATTAACTAATAAACAGTTTGCTTCCCATGGCAGGCTAATTAGTAATTGCCTAGGCGCGGTTCAGAATGCTGATTTCATTTGTATATTGTATTACTGTAATAATTATATGTGATTATTTCAATTGTAGATTGCATTATGATAATTATATGTGTTGCTTTCACTTGTACATTATAAGACCATAATAATTTTCTATGCTGATTGCTGTTATATATTGCATTATAATAATTTAAAAAAATATGTGTGTTGGTTTTATCGCCTTACGGAATCAAATGATTTCGGGTGACTTGTTTATCAAAGTTTTGTAAAAACGTTCCGTTGACAGCCTTTGCGGAGTAGTTACATAATAGTGCGATTTTAAATAATGACACCATTTTGGTATATTAGTTTTCTTTGTATTGTTGTAATAATATTCAGTGGTTCACAGTGAGAAAGGGTGGTGCCAAATATCCCAAACAAATAGTACTACCACTGACTAAAATGTTAAAGGGACCAATCAGTTTACTGAAGGAGATTTAGTCTAGTTACCCATTACAGTCAGACGAAACACCGAAAAGGACCGAAATGGACCAACAAAACACGGAAATAGAGCATAATTTTATCCTGTACATAATTTACAGAACGTGTTCCAGAAGTTGTAATATACCCTTTTACGAGTCTTTTATATAATTTTTCTTTAATAAACGGTATTAAAAGAATTGAAGTAGGAGATATTACAACATCTGGAAAATATTCTGTAAATTGTTTACAGGATAAAATTGTGGTCCATTTCGATATGTCGTCGGTCCTTTTCTATCTTTCGTCGGACCGCCCGTTACAGTGTATTTGGATGCTGTAGCACTAAATTGCGTTCAACACATTCCACCACGCAATGCTTTACGTCATGCATTTAAATGAAGTGCCTTAAAGAACTAACAGTCAGGAGGTATTCAAGCAGGTGCTAAGTAAAGTGGTTTGCACAGACTACCTGCTTGTTTGAGGTAGGCAATGCACTGTCTCACTCGGCAATAGTGATCTAAGTCGCTAAGCAGCCACATTATTGTAAAACAGATGCAAACCGTTGCAAAGCTGTTCTCATTCCGAACACGTGCCTAGTGTTTTCCAGCTTAACGGGAAATATCACAAACAACATGACTTTTTCATCTAACACAACCCATCTTGATATTAACCTTTGGGAAAGTAAATCAGGGCAGTTAGCCCCAGTGGTCCGATAGCAGGTTATCCGACACTTGAACAATCGACAGTAGTTCAAACTGGAACAGATGATTCCTATGAAGACAAAGCATAATAGACCAGTTACCTAGTATATAGCAATGTCAGCATGTTAGACACAACTTCGAATCATCCTGGCTGATATTTTGTTAATTAACAAAATGGTGGTATATTTATCCACAATGTTCCAATAACTGGATACCAGACGTTCATTTATTGAAAACTGGTTCAAAACGCACCATATGACATCTTACTAAAGACATAACATCTTGGTCTAATTACTTGTAGTATTCTGTTAACAGTGTATCAGAAATCATATTGTCAAAACAGTCTCAACACGCACTATATGATGCCTTCATGACAGTAGACACAGCTTGGTCTATACTTAGTAGTCCAATAAAAGGATACCAGACGCTCATTCCAACGAAAGTAGATCAAATCGCAACATATGATGTCAGGTACAATGGTTTGAGAGCAAACATTGAAATCATTGGCATTGATTCAAATTGCACCACAGACAGCCTTAAATATCGACATAACCGTTTTGCAAATCGCCTGTGTTTGTGCTGTACTTTGAAGGTCCGCGTTGGGTCGAGATTATACTTTTTTTTAATATATTGATTGATCAAAATGAATGATTAATAAGCATCACATGGACAAGTCGGTATTAACTCGTTTCAATGCGGGTATTATCACAGTTTTGCGAGTAATGTCTTAACAAATGTTAAAAGAAGATTATGTTATGTGAAAAAATATCATTTATCATCAGTTATTACAATGTCATTACGATATTAGTGAATACAATAAGATACTAACATGATTAGAC
Organism: Symmetromphalus regularis; assembly: GCA_032355785.1. Taxonomy (NCBI): domain Eukaryota; kingdom Metazoa; phylum Mollusca; class Gastropoda; order Neomphalida; family Neomphalidae; genus Symmetromphalus; species Symmetromphalus regularis. The sequence continues at coordinate 3,065 of JAULBS010109716.1, read as the reverse complement.
CCTCGAAATAGTCCATCTCACTTTAAATACAAACTATCATTACAAGACCTCGTCAAGGGAGATATTTTTTTGTGTTTGTTAACCCAGAAGACAATTAAAGCAATTACATCGCGTTCTAATAATAAACCATAACTTTAATTTAACATCACTTAAAATCTCATAAGTGTTTGGTTCAGTTAACAAAAAAAACACTATTGCAAATAGTCTCACTTGTCCAGCAGTGTGATTTCAAAGTCTAAATCATACCATATTCGTCTAGAAGTCGTTATTACATTGTACAGCAACCCAAACGTGGACTAACTATACCCCCACCATCCCGCATTTCAAAGTCTAAATCATACCACATTCGTCTAGAAGTCGTTATTACATTGTACAGCAACACAAATTATACCCCTCTCCCTATTTTGAAGTCTAAATCATACCACATTCGTTTAGAAGTCATTATTACATTGTACAGCAACACAAATGTGAACAAACAATACACCTCCTCCATTTCAAAGTCTAAATCATACCACATTCGTCTAGAAGTCGTCATTACATTGTACAGCAACACAAACGTGAACAAACTATACCCCCTCCATTTCAAAATCTAAATCATACCACATTCATCTAGACGTCGATATTACATTGTACAGTGACACAAACGTGAACAAACTATACCCCCTCTCCCTATTTTAAAGTCTAAATACTACCACATTCGTGTAGAAGTCATTATTACATTGTACAGCAATACAAATGTGAACAAACTATACCCCCTCCCCTATTTCGATGTCTAAATCATACCACATTCGTCTAGAAGTCGTTATTACATTTTACAACAACACAAACATGAACAAACTATACCCCCTCCCCCTATTTCAAAGTCTAAATCATACCACATTCGTCTAGAAGTCGTTATTACAGTATACAGCAACACAAACGTGAACAAATTATACCCTCCCCCCCCCCTTTGCTTGGACGATACCAGACCCTCAAGTTTGAAATCCCATTACGGGGATAGCTGAAGAAACAAAAAGGAAAATGCACGGCGCCTGTTCCAGTGTATTTTTGTAAACAATCGGACAACGACTGGTTTAATAATTCAGATATTAATCAACGTACGGGCAATCAATAGAGCTGTTTCAACTCCTGGCGGAATATTTGTCACGTGATACGCTCTATTCTTACACTTCTTGAATTGCTTTTTCACCAACTTGTATTAATGACGTTTGCTATATAAAACGAAATCATTGATTATCGGAGCAGTAAAGCCTGGCACACTGATACACGACATTAATTACCAGCAGCGCAACAAGTTAGTGAATACGTTAGTAGGCTGTAGCTGCACCTTGGTGGAAACAAGAAAACAGAAGAGAAAAGTTTAAAATGTTAAGTACTCCATAAGCCATACGTATATTTGCGTTTCGGACAGGGATGTTGCTCAGATGGTAGAGTGTCCGCCTGTTGAGATGTCTGTCGTCGGATCGATCCTTCTCAGTGGACCCATTTTCAGTCTGGGCTATTTTCCGTTCATAAAAGTGGTCCACACTTGGTTCACCAAAGGCCATGGTATGTGCTTTCCTGTCTGTGGAACAGTGCACATAAAATACCTCTTACTGAGTATCGGAAAGAGTAGCCTATGTGGCGGCAGCGGGTTTCCTCTAAACATATGTCAGAATGACCATATGATTGACGTCCAGTAGCCAATGATAAAATAAAAATCAATGTGCTCTAGAGGCGTCGTTAAATAAAATAAACTTTACTTTTAAAATTTATTAAAAAGTATTTCTTTGGTGGCTTACAATTTATTCTTCATGTCACATTTTACTTCAGACTCAAAGCATAATCAGATATTTAAGATGTTAATATTAGAATTTCCTCCTAAATTTAATATAATTTAAATCGACAATAATTGTGCAAAAGTGGAGACGATGTCTTGTGTCCCACAACACAATATCAAAACACTTCCAGAATCACAGTCATGAATAAACATGAATTTCCTTTAAGAACTATTTTCAAATAGGAACTACTTTCACACATACGGACGACAGTGATTCGTCTATTGTGTGTGGTGTTTCGCCTTTCCTACTCACCTACAGTCGAATTTTGATCGAAAGTTCGACATCTGATACAGGTCACGTGTTTGAACAAACATAACTGTCGTGTTTTGCATAAGCGAACTCGAAGGTTTCATGCATGGAGCATTAACAACCCTGGGCTCATTTGAGTAATAGTTTTGGACCAATACCCAGTGTATTTTAGTACCGGCGCAGCCGTTTAAACATTAGGGACGGGTGGGGGGTGGGTGGTGGTGAGGCAAAACAGAAATGGGGCGCCATTTAAAGGACTCCTACAACGTAAAATAATGTAAATATTTTCACAGAAAGGGCGCCGCAGATTATTGGGGGCCAAAGGGAGGGAACCTCCCCATTATCCCCCCCTTGATCGCGCCTGTCCTGGCGTATTTCATAGCACAGCTCAAAAAATAGTTAATGTCCGCGATTATTATTATTATTGTTATTATTATTATTATCGTTATTATACTAAACACGGCTCTAGTATGACTAAGCATGCAGGTTATAAAGTCACCAATACATCACGTGGTAGTCCGGTACTGTTTACATTAGCGTAACGTTATCTTATACATAGCTTTGAGCACATATGGCCTTTGACCCTAACGATCAATCAATACCGGGATGTAGGTTTGAATTCTATTATTAAGTCAATATTTTCTTTGGACTATGGCTTCGTGACAGATAATTAACATAAAAATAGTTATTTTTTTTAAATTTATTTATTTTAAATTATAAAATATTATTTTTGTCCGGTATGACTAAAGTCCATATACTCATTTTGTAATCCTTGATTTTGTAAATTTCTTTTTAATGCAGGAATATCCAAGATAATATTAAAGCATTTGCTTTAATACAGTGATAATAAGATATTTAAATACGATAATAAATTCGACTCTCAATAGGCGGGGCTGGATTTGAGCGGGATCTAGCTAAAACGGTAGCGTGTCTGCCTGTGAACCGGTCGGTCGTCGGATCGATCCTTCTAAGTGGACCCATATGCAGTTTGGGCTA
>JAULBS010109705.1:0-15196 GCA_032355785.1 Symmetromphalus regularis | reverse complement strand
TAAAAATAGGCTTAGCCAAATTTTTAGCCATAATCAGATTTGATTAGCCATATTTTGTAAAAATTAGCCAATGGCTACCTGAATGTGACTTACGACTGCCATATGTGTAATACGGATAGCATGTTTTGTTTGTATGGCTAATTATTGACACGGTACAGAAGGTGTGTTTGACGGTTTAGTAGCATCTAAAATTGAGAATGGGAACCATCACTTATGACCCAGTCACATTGGCGGAAAACAGGCTTACGGATTCTTATGTTTCGCTACGCAAGAGAAAATAATGCCTAATTATGTACCAGTAAGTAGAGAAAAGTGGGGTCATGTAGACAAACACCACATTACATAAATGAAAGTGGTCCTTTCCGTGGACATTCCGTGCGCATAAATCATTTAAAAAAAGTTAATGTTTCCACTTTCTGTAACGGAAAACCACGAACGCCACATTACATAAGCTTGCATACTGCTACATTCATTGACTTAAAAATAAGTTGATGGATACGTCGACTGTACGTGACCAAAGAGGGCCACTTACAATAACTTATTCAGGTGTAACACAATGCAATTTTCATGGACGTTTACGGAAATTTACATTTAACAACGGATTTGTCGCAGCATAAACATACGCATCAGGAACCTTATTCACAAAGCACACATAACTGTTTACATGCACGTAAGCCAATCATAACCTTCACTTAAGATTTACGCCGTATTCACAAAGCACTCGCAGTTCTATGTGTACTGTTAAAGTTTTTATCAAAATCACCAGCAGATTCCAAATGTATTAGATGTAGGTCTTGTGTCAATAAAAATGCCAGCTGACAACAAAAATGGCACTTTTTGTTGGCAGTCATCAGATCAAAAAACTAAATTTAGAGATGACTATGATAATGTGATGATCATCATCATAATATTTATAGGAACATGTCACACTTGATTCCAGTATTCAGTACTTCATTCCAGTATTCTTATCTCATTCCAGTATTCAATATCTCATTCCAGTATTCTTACCTCATTCCAGTATTCAATATCTCATTCCAGTATTCAGTATCTCATTCCAGTATTCAATATCTCATTCCAGTATTCAATATCTCATTCCAGTATTCTTATCTCATTCCAGTATTCATTATCTCATTCCAGTATTCAGTATCTCATTACAGTATTCTTATCTCATTACAGTATTCAGTATCTCATTACAGTATTCAGTATCTCATTACAGTATTCAGTATCTCATTCCAGTATTCTTATCTCATTCCAGTATTCAGTATCTCATTACAGTATTCTTATCTCATTACAGTATTCAGTACCTCATTCCAGTATTCAGTATCTCATTACAGTATTCAGTATCTCATTACAGTATTCTATATCTCATTACAGTATTCAATATTTCATTCCAGTATTCTTATCTCATTCCAGTATTCAGTATCTCATTACAGTATTCAGTATCTCATTACAGTATTCTTATCTCATTACAGTATTCAATATCTCATTCCAGTATTCTTATCTCATTACAGTATTCAGTATCTCATTCCAGTATTCTTATCTCATTCCAGTATTCAGTATGTCATTACAGTATTCTTATCTCATTCCAGTCTTCTTCTCATTCCATTATTCAATATCTCATTCCAGTATTCAGTATCTCATTCCAGTATTCTTATCTCATTACAGTATTCTTATCTCATTCCAGTATTCTTATCTCATTCCAGTATTCAATATCTCATTCCAGTATTCAATATCTCATTACAGTATTCAGTACCTCATTCCAGTATTCTTATCTCATTCCAGTATTCTTATCTCATTCCAGTATTCAGTATCTCATTCCAGTATTCTTATCTCATTACAGTATTCATTATCTCATCCCAGTATTCTTATCTCATTACAGTATTCAGTATCTCATTCCAGTATTCAGTATCTCATTCCAGTATTCTTATCTCATTACAGTATTCAGTACCTCATTCCAGTATTCAGTACCTCATTCCAGTATTCTTATCTCGTTACAGTATTCAGTATCTCATTCCAGTATTCAATATCTCATTCCAGTATTCTTATCTCATTACTGTATTCAGTACCTCATTCCAATATTCTTATCTCATTCCAGTATTCTTATCTCATTCCAGTATTCATTACCTCATTCCAGTATTCTTATCTCATTCCAGTATTCAGTATCTCATTACAGTATTCTTATCTCATTCCAGTATTCTTATCTCATTCCAGTATTCTTATCTCATTCCAGTATTCAATATCTCATTCCAGTATTCAGTATCTCAATCCAGTATTCTTATCTCATTCCAGTATTCAGTATCTCATTACAGTATTCATTATCTCATTCCAGTATTATCATCTCATTCCAGTATTCTTATCTCATTCCAATATTCTTATCTCATTCCAGTATTCAGTATCTCATTCCAGTATTCAGTATCTCATTCCAGTATTCTTATCTAATTAAGGTATTCTTACCTCATTTCAGTATTCTTATCTCATTCCAGTATTCTTATCTCATTCCAGTACTCACTCCAGCATCAATCAAAGTTACTCAAGCAGCACTACAAATTTATTCTAGGCTAAACATATATTCAGTTATTGTTGTTGTTAAGTAATGTAACGGAATTTAATTACAAGGATTGAAATTAATTATGTCTGAATTTATGCAACTGTGAATTGAAAAAAAATGTTATGTAATCCAAAAGCAGATAAGTTTATTGTTGTTTATACAGGGTATTTTTAATTGCAGGATTCGGAGACACCTCCATGTGAGATTGAGGAAGAAATACCTCGTTGACAGAAACTTAACAGTTCTTTACAAGTATTACCAGAAATACTTTTTCATCCATTATTAATATTTACAGCTCTCTCTTTTGTGTGTGTGTGTGTGTGTGTGTGTGTGTGTGTGGTGTGGTGTGGTGTGGTGTGGTGTGGTGTGGTGTGGTGTGTGATTTATATTTGAAAATGCTTATTTATGACACAGCAAATATTACATCATATTGGTAAACATGTAACAATCTCATTATTTAGAATGTACAAAAATAGTGTAAGATATTTTGCATCCCTAGAATTAGTTGGTTCTATCATGTACATAAAACCTTTTTTAGTTAGAACCTTGTAATTCTTGAATCATCATTTCATTCTGATGGATGTGGTGAATCAAGATGTGAGAAATGTTAAGAAAGCAGTTTTTTTATATTTTACTTTACCCAGGATACTCCTGTATACAAGATGGTACATGCTATAATTAAGTGTGTGTGACTCCCATAATTTACATGTCAAGTTTGGGTGAATGTGTTTGGCCTTGCTGAAATTTATAAGATTGGGCAGCTTATGAGAATGTAAGACAGCATTTTAAACATTGTAAACTGGATTAATATTGAGACATGCTTTTTTTCTGACATGTATTTACCTTAGTTCATGTTCGTGACTTGTAAATTTTGCAGACGACTATTGGTGCCTTAAGCATGTCATGTTTAGCATGAACTACGCAAAATTTATACAGATTTTTATTATGGTTTAAAGTATACCATTTGATATTTTAATTTTAAAAAATAAAATTATAAAAGGCACCCTTGGGATCTGCCTGTGAAAATATTCATTTCCAGACTTTTTTTACTTCAATCATCCTAATTTGTATTTTGAAATGTTTATTAAACGCATATTTCCACAGACCCTTGACCTAATTAATTTCCTAACAAAGAATTAATTTTATCAATATATTAAAAATAATAATAAATTTTGCTCACGGACAAATAAATAGAAAAAAAAAATATTCCATTGAAGGTGTGACTTATATATGTTTCAGGTCACGTGATGGGTATTCCGCCATTATTTTAGAACCTCTGAATATTTTTGTAGCTGCAAAAACATTTCATACCAATTTATTTCAACCGATCTTGAAATTTGAAATTTTTAAATGTGAAAAAAATAGACCAACTCGACATGGAATTCCCTAAACCATGGTTCAGTTAAAATGTCTAGCGTGATATGAAAATGAGATCTAGTATAACAAATACATGTATTTCATTCGTAATCAATATTTAGACCACAAAGCCTCTTAAATCCCGTGGGACTATGCCTTTAAGTTTTGGTAAATGTCATAGTGTTTAATATGAGACAGTGTATGCAGTAACAACATCAGAATTTATTATAGAAATGAATATCGCCATCAGGAAGTAGCTCAGAGGTAGTGCTTCCACCTGAGTTGCAGTGGGTCATCAGATCGATCCCCTTCAGTGGACCCATTCGGTTATTTCTCATTTGAATTAGCAGTCAACAATTGGTGCTTCAAAGGTTATGGTATTTGCCATCCTGTTTTTTTGAAGATTCACATAACAGGCCAGTTATTGTTAATGAGAAAGTTGTAAATGTGGTTAGCTGATTTCTTCTGTAAATCAGGCCAGTTGTTGTTAATGAAAAAATTGTCAATGTGGTTAGTTGATTTCTTCTGTAAATTAGGCCAGTTGTTGTTAATAAAAAAATTGTCAATGTGGTTAGTTGATTTCTTCTGTAAATCAGGCCTGTTGTTGTTAATGAGAAAGTTGTCAATGTGGTTAGTTGATTTCTTCTGTAAATCAGGCCAATCTAAGCACATTGATTTTTATCTTATCATTGGCTATTGAACATCAATCATATGGTCATTCTCACAGTTTTTAGAGGAATCCCGCTGCCACCACATAGGCTACTCTTTCCGACAAGTAGCAAAGGTTATTTTATATGCACTGTCCCATAGACAGGACAACACATACCACAACCTTTGATGAACACTGGTTGGAACGGAAAATAGCCCAAACTGCAAATGGGTCCACTGAGAAGGATCGATCCTACAACCTTTATAAAAGAGAAGATAGTTCCTATCAGCTTTGTTGTTATGTAAGATTTGAATGTTCTTATTAAACAAATTCTGATATAGGTAAAATAAATGAAAAGGGTAATTTGCAATGTGATAATGCTGAAACAAGTATAATTGTTTTTGTTCATTTATAGGTCAACAGTTGAACATGTGATTGGTCACTGGATCGATTCCCTTCAGTGGATACATTGGGCTATTTCCCATTATTACCTGTGGGGTAACAAAGGCAATGATATGCATTAAACTGTTTATGGGAAAACACATATAAAAGAGCCCTTGCTACTATTTAAAAAGAGCAACCTATATAGCAATAGCGTGATCCTTCTGTGAGCCATGTTTCACAAATAATCTGTTATTGACACCTAGTAGCCACTGATTAATCAGTGTGTCATTAAACAATCATTTCCTTTCCTTTCTTATTTATTTAGGACAGAAAAAAAAAGACAGTGTTCATTAAAGGATGTGCATATATAATATATATATAATGTATATCAAAAGATTATTTAGCAGGACAGTTGTTGTAAATGAAAAAATTGTCAATGTGGTTAGTTGATTTCTTCTGTAAATTAGGCCAGTTGTTGTTAATAAAAAAATTGTCAATGTGGTTAGTTGATTTCTTCTGTAAATCAGGCCTGTTGTTGTTAATGAGAAAGTTGTCAATGTGGTTAGTTGATTTCTTCTGTAAATCACAATTGTCCAATCGAAAATGTTTGAATTGAATTTCGAATCTCGAATACCATGGAGAATAATCATGTGTATCAAATGCAGTTCATGAAGGAATATTCAGCTCAGTAAAGGAAATTAGAAAGACTGTATAAATACCCACTGCATTAAGTGTACGTACGATGATTAACATGATTACACAAGGTTGAAGTTTAAATGATACAGCACCCCCAATAGAAAAACAGTGCTAATGTCACTGTGTACATAGGTTGAACAGTTGAAGGTTCATATAAAGTCTATTAAAAAAATAATAAGCATTACGTCAGTAAGAACAGATCAGCAAACTAAAAAATATGTATGCAGGGATTTACCAGACTCGCAAAACCTGCGTAAAGGACGTAATAAAGTATCATCTGGACCTCCAAAATCAGAGACACTGCGTCCCATGGGACTCTTATAAAAAATATCAAAACTGTTTTGGTTATGTAATCGACTAAGTCATGAATAAACAATAGTGGGTGGGTTGGAAGGATTACTGGGACATTTCAGAGCCATAAAAAAAAAAAAAAATTATTCAATACAAAACAGATAAAAATTAATGCCCCCTTCACATACACGGATAGCACAAATTTACGGATCCTTATGATTTGGCCACTTTTACGACTGATTTAAGAGTTGTTACAAGTTATTACGAGCCATTTACGGTTCATTACAAGTTATTACGATGTATTTATGGCAAAATTCCACGATTTGTTAAGAGTTGTCACGGATAACAACATGAGAAAAAGAATGTGTACTGGTGGACATTAAAAAAAAAGTACTTTTTTTTAGTACGATTTCATGGTGCAGATTACGAAAAAGTATGTTGGCAATCTGAAAAATTCCATTTTATAGTTCAAAATGGCAGAAAACAACATGTCCACCATGTGTTTATAAAATCTATAGCAAGAATAAAATTGGCATCAAATTGTTTTTAATTTCGTAATTTTGTGTTACGCACATTAGAATCTGTTTATTCATGTTAATTACTACATATGTTAAAGAATGTGTACTGGTGGACATAAAAAACAACAAGATGGCCACCAATTTATAAGCAGTAATATGAAGGAAATTAGGTCCCAATTTCGGGAAATGTGGTATGTACGGATATTTCTTTTTAGAATTTTGTCCAACATACTTTTTTATATGATTTCAGGGCATTGATTAAAAAAAAGAATGTAGCCAATGTGAATTTTTTTTATTATGGATAAAAATGGAGGAAAAAATAGCTGCAATATGTTTATAAAGCAAGAACAAAATTGGCTTCAAGGTGCCTGAGAATGTTTTTTTTTAAAGTATTATTTTAAAATAAAATCCTCTACATACTGCATATTACCCTTAATGCAATATCATTTTATAAATAAAAATCAGCAAATACTGTGAATACTTTTTATATTGCCCATAATTCAATATCTTTCACTAATATTAGTTTCTCTGGCTTCCTTGATCCTGAAAACATGGTTAGACACCTTAATTGTCTTGATTGGACAATTTGTCATTGTTAGATCAAAACCCAGAATTTCTGATAAGCAACTAATTAACATAAATTCGCATATTTGGATCCCTTCCATAACTTATATTAAATCATATTTTTAGTATGATGTTTAGTTGGGTTTTTCTGAATGAATATAGGTGAAATTATTTCTGTTGCAATTTGTTTTGGGTTAGGCCCTAAAATCAGCTAGATTGACTGGCCTAGAAGAGACTTAAAGTTATACAAAAGTTGGAATCACTGACTGGTGGTCAAGGGTTCAAGAAGTGTAAATGTGGTGGAAGAAACAAATGTGAAACAAAGAGATGCAAATTTAGAAAGAAAAAAAAACCTTGTGTGTAACAGGAAGTGCCAATCTAGCATAAATTGCTATAAAGAAATGAACTTTTCACTCTGTATGCGTGTTAACAGTGGTTTTAGTTATGCATATTTCAAAACAATAAATATGAAACAAAGAGAAATAAATGTTGAACAAAAATCTAAATTACTATGACAAAATAACTTAAAATGTAATTTATGGCAATAAAACTTTCAAGTATAATGTTCAATATAGTGAGCTTTCAGTTATTTGGTTAAATGCCTGGTCTTCTAATTTAGTCATCTGGTCAAATGACTGGAAATTTTAGTCATTTTATAAAATGACTACGGCTTATGAGCATTTAGTAAAATTCCTGAATATTTTAGTTGGCTAAATGACTGTAACATACATAGAAATTAGACACCAACTATTCTTAAACATGTAAAACGGCATTTAAATAATTTAAGTCCGATAAATATGTATATGTGAACAACTGACTATTAAAAGTTATTTTATAATAACCCAAATGAGATCATCTATGCCAAGATGTGTTATTTCATTATTTGAACTTTTCATAAGTACTATGTTTAACTGTTAATTTTTACTCTCCTAGATATCAACCGATCACGTTTGTTCTACTCTTAAATAAAAGAACCTGTAAAAACTATTATGCCAATTTTGGTGCTTTTTTGAACAAATCATGTTGGTATAAGCTACCAAACTATTTTTCATTCTTACTGTAATCTGTTCAGCAGTTTCTATATGCGAATACGCTATTGGCAAATGAATGTTTATTAAGAAATAATCATTCATAAACCACTGTATTGTAGCTTTCTTCTATCATTCATAAACCACTGTATTGTAGCTTTCTTCTGGGACACGACAATCCACTTTCATTTGTAAACGCATTTGTGTTACTGGTATACGAGTAAACAACGTGTTTATTGGTGATGATAACGGGTGACTGCGTGTTATAATAGTTACGTGGATCTATTACTTTGCCTTTGTGAAACAATCGGCCACGCTGCTATTTATAGTATTCAAAGAAACGATGCGTAAAGTAATCCAGGTTTGCTCACTCGACATATGTGCATGTAAAATATAACCATAGTAATGCAGCCATTATTCTACCATAACTTAGTGTATTACTTACACAAGGCCCCTTGTTAATAAAAAAAGAGTAATCTATGTGGCCGCAGTCGATTTTTTCTTTCTGTTGATTGATGTTTGACACCTAATATCTGACGATTTTTCTAAGTCTGGTGATTCATGATGGATGGCCTGCCTGGATTTGTATCGCCTTTTGTGTGGTTGTTAGGCTACACGAACTAAACGGGAAAATTGCATTTTTAATTCATAACTCAGCGCTTCAGAAGGACAAGTCAAAACAAAAATTCCTTTCTATATTTTGAACTATGTTATATACTGAACCGCAAAAGAAACGCATTATTTACCAATGTAAAGAAAACCCACACTAACATTCAGGTTTTTCCCCCCAGTATTTAAACTAAAAATAAGAGGTCATGAAGGTTCATTTCTGAGACAGATGTGAATTTTTGATTGAAGTTTGCTTGGAATAAATCGCCGATACGTAGCTTCATAGACCGGCATGGGAGGCACGTGCAAACCATTTTCGTTGAGGTCAACATGCATGTGAGATCCCTGCTAGCTATCTGCATAAAAGGCAACCTTAACTTCCAGTCTGGCATTCGTAATTTCGATGCATTAGGTATGCTGCGTTTATCAATAAATCGGAGGGATTAGGCGCCTACAGGCTGGCTAGAGTTCACAGGTTGTTACTGGTTTAATGTCCAACGCCTAAAACATCGCCACAACGCCACCAATAGCACAACAGACCGTGCTCATTTATCGGCAACACCTGCATGACCGATACCTCCTTGCCGCTGAACAGCTCGTCAGACCATGGGGACCTAGCGGCCAGCTCGTCAGACAATCGGTACCCAGCGGCGACCCATCAGTGCAGACAGTCTGACGTCGCCTGGCAGCCAACAATCTATCTTGTCCCCGTCCTGCTCAGGTTCCCATCCTCATCGTCAGGCACGACTTCAATGGGCCATGCAGCATCAACATTGGCGCCATCAGCAAAGGAGGACAGTTCTCTTTGATGATGAAAGTCGATACTGCATTTCAACAGCGAATGGCAGAACTAGGATCTGACGAAGGAGGGCGAACGCTACTCAACTGCTTGTGTGATGGAAAGGAACCCTTGGGGAGGTGAAAGCATCATGGTTTGGGGAGCAATTGGTTTTAACCAGCTCTTGTCTTTCAGAATGTTTGTCCAGTCAGGGGTAATGGCGTCACAGCTCAGCTATATATCGACCAAGTCCTGATACCCCACATTTTGCCCCATTTCGTTAGTCACCATAACCATGTGTTCCAGCATGATAATGCCCGCCCCCCATACGGCCAGAGTGACCAGGGACTTCCTGCATTATAAGGTGCGAGCCATGGACTGGCCAGCCCTCTCAGTCCTGACTTTAATCCGATAGAACACGTGGGCGAGGTCCAACGAAGACTCAATCATGTGCATCCAAGACCAACAACTGCTGCTCAAATGCATATGGCTTTTCCCAGGGTATGGGCCCAAGTGCCAATGGCATTCATCAACCGCATCATGCATTCCATGCACCGAAGATGAATGCCCGTCATCAACGCACAGGGTGGCTATACGAGATACTGACTTGAAAGCTGTGCGATAATTATTACAACTTTTATAAAGTTTTGAAAATGATAATAAAAGTGTCGCAGAAATTGACATTAAAAAAAAATTCAAAAGTGCCAAAATTTGAGAAAATTTATCGCGTTAAGCTAAACTTTTCAGGATATCATTTTTTTAATGGATATTTTGACATATTTTTTTTGACCAATTCTAAGACGTTGTAGTGGAAGCCATTTGTTGATCTGGCATGGCCTTGGAAATTGGCTGCATGGAGTCGTTTTCTCAGTGTGTGTGGGGTGATGCGGAATCCAGTGGCCTCTCACCAAAAAAATGTATTGAAGCTGTGTTGTAGCTCGCGATCTTGCACTCTTGGGTCTATCACGCAACTGTCCTGTATTATTGTATAGTGTTTGTAATCTGGAAATAACACCACGTGTCTTTGACTTTGACCGATTGTTCTGCTTTGCTCTTCAGTTGTCCTGTGGCGTCGTGGTGGCATTGTAACTGTATTTTAACCTTAATCTCAAACTAACGACATTCAATTTCATCACAGCTTTCAACTTGCCATTTCAAAACAGTGCCTTTTCACTTAGATTTTCACCCAGGCCATTTCAAGTCCTAGGTGCGCGCGTGCAAATTGTGCATAATCATGTAAAGAAATCTACACGCAAAGTACAGTATCTCATTTTTACTTGTGAAACTAAAAATAACAGTTTTCATCTTTATATAAGAAAATATATATATTTAATATGTGATCCTTAACTTTCACGGAGGAGTATATTTCTATTACGGAAATATGTTTTTGAGGGACATTAGCTTCTGACATAAAAGTGAAATGATAATGTTTGGTACAACATAACCAAAGAAGAAAGAATATGTTTTGCACTAGTGTAAATACTGAGTTAAAAATACAATAAAGAACCAAAAATGCATTATCCTATAGACATGTTCTAGATTATATAATTTGATTTTGTTTTCTCCACAATTATACAACTTTTTAACACTGAGTAAAATAATTTTCTATCAACCAAATTATTTGGATATATTATGAATGTATTGGGAAATATATAACGACTACATGAATTCATTTTGAGATACAAACATATTTAGCACGCGTCCCCACCCCACAAAATATATACTTAAACAATTAAATAAAAATGTATTTTCAAAACAGGAACTTCAGTTTTGACCATGATAGTCCAGTCATAATACCAGAGCCCGTTCGTTTTTTAGAGGGGACCTCTTTTTATGATTGAAATTCATTACTGACGTCCCTGTGATGAAAATTAGCCTGGGAGTCTTTTTTTTTTTTACATCTGTCGTTCGGCGGCCATCTTTAAAAAATGGCCGCCATTTTTTAGTATTTTGAATAATTATCAAAATCTCGATAACCACAGGAGCGATTTTTATTTTTTAATCTGCGTTTCATAGGTACTGAAATAATCTATAAATCATTTCATTACGCCATTTCAAAGTCTCTGATAGTTTTTTAAGTATAACAGATCTTATGAAATATAATGGCGTTGTATGTATATTGACATATACACTCTTGAACCCCAGAACCCAGGATTTATTAAAGAGAAAGCTGTTTTAAAATATAAAAATTGAGGTATTTTATGGACTGCCGAAATAAGAAATGGTTTGTGGTTCTTTAATGATGATTTAGTCATAGATTAATTGCGCCGATTTTATATTACTATATACCATAATAATCAGCAGTTCCTTAGCTTTCATTTGGTACATACTACTTGTTCCATGATGATTTGATGGCATCATGATGAAGAATAGAATGTATATACTCTGGTTTGACAAGAAATTATGCTCTCTTCAGTTTTAGAAGAGGGGTATGGTTTAAGGCCCGATTTTACCTAAAAAGCTACCTGATCCAGACTGCTATCAAAGATCATCGATAACTAGAGACACTAATCATGCAAAAAAATAACATGAGAATTTGCCAGTCGAGATAGTACCGGTTGGCCTAATTTGGGGTCCTGGCTCATTACTATTTGAGAGAAAGTTATGCCATCCTATATAACGAGTGCATAAGAAAACCATGTACTATTAACTGGGTTAGTCAAATATGATACTTCCTTCTCACTAATGGTTTTGGCCACATATGGTATAATCAAAATGTAGAACATTTCAGTATATTCACATCATGTATACTGTATTTATTAACTCTCTAAAGTGTTTCTTATACAAATTCATTGTTAATAATTATTGCCTCCAGTCTTATCTCCAGAAACCTATTGCACTGAAATATTTTGAGTAAATATAGACTGTCTGCCCACAATCTGTCTATAGAAACGGGCAGATACTACAATATTGACCGGGAAATAGAACATGTAGTCTTTGTAATATGAATGTAGTGGGAAATGTCCTTTCTACAGTACCATAAGAGATACATATATTAAACCTTATTATTACAATAAACCATCAACATTTAAACTGACTCAACTACTGTCCAGCGATAACGTAAAACAGCTAATTATATTGAGTAAATATTTAATCATTCCTACTACTCTTAGAGAAGATACTATTGTTACATGAGCTATTCATTATTGTATTGTATATATTGTTATTATGCATGTATTAATGTATCTTACTATTGATTCTGTTCACCATTTCCCACAATGTGCGCAATATATTATGTTAATTATTATTATATATGTATGCCTATAAAATGTGTATTTTTGGCAAAAGAAATAACCTTAAAAAAAAGAGATGTATGTACATGATAACATTGCGACTTTAGAACACGCACTCTCTACACAAAATAAAGTTTGTTTTATTCAATGACGCCTCTTGAACACACTCATTTTTATCTTGTCATCGGCTATTGGACGTCAGTCATATGATCATTCTGACATAATTATGTATTTGAAGGAAACCCGCTGCCGCCACATAGACTACAATTTTCGATAAGCAGCAAGGATATTTTATATACACATTCCCCCACACAGGACAGCACGTACCACTGTCTTTGATGAACCAGTTGTGGATCACTGGTTGGAACGGAAAATAACCCAAACTGCAAGTGGGTCCAATCAGAAGGATCGCACTCTCTACATGAGACCCAAGCTAACAGCTGCCACAGTGAAACACAGCCGTGTTATGCTGTATCTCCGGTAAGGTGCTATCCCATCTATGTTCTCATCATTCACGCTAAGCCATAAACCACGCTAACAGTTCTGACCCTTTCCATCGTCCATTCATATAAATGAAAGGAAAATAATAAATACAGAAAAAATATAAATAAATACATAACAATGATAATGATGATGATGCTGATGATGATAATGGTAATATGTTGTCACTGTTCATACATATAACATAATCAGGGAATTCACGCGTCACTCTACTTTAAATAATTATGGAAGAATAGACGTTTTCGTAAGTTTATATTGTGTTTGTAATATCGCCCACACTGTGATCAATCAAGTATTAGGTTACACTCTTGCAATACCTCAATCCTCATTGGGATTATTATTTTTTAAATTATTTATTATTATTATTTTGGTTTATTTTGATTTAATGTTTTCATTATTATTATAATATTTATTTTTATTTGTGTATTTTTAAATTTATCTCTTTTTTTCTGTTTATCACCGATTGTAAATATTCCGTTTCCTCCAGCCTCATTGATTGTTTGTTTAACATTGTAAATATTCCTTTTCTTCCAGCCTCATTCATTGTTTGTTTAACATTGTGAATATTCCATTTTCTCTAAGCTCATTCATTGTATGTTTAACATTGTAAATATTCCGTTTTCTCATATCTCATTCATTGTTTGTTTAACATTGTAAATATTCCATTTTCTCTGAGCTCATTCATTGTTTGTTTAACATTGTAAATATTCCATTTTCTCCATGCTCATTCATTGTTTGTTTAACATTGTGAATATTCCATTTTCTCTAAGCTCAGTTTAAAAAGTTTTGACATTGTGAATATTTCGTTTTCTCTAAGCTCATTCATTATTTGTTTAACATTGTAAATATTCCATTTTCTCCATGCTCATTCATTGTTTGTTTAACATTGTAAATATTCAATTTTCTCTAAGCTCATTCATTATTTGTGTAACATTGTGAATATTCCGTTTTCTCTAAGCTCATTCATTGTTTGTTTAACATTGTGAATATTCCATTTTCACCAGGCTCATTCATTGTTTGTTTAACATTGTAAATATTCCGTTTTCTCCAGGCTCATTCATTGTTTGTTTAACACTGTGAAGACTGTGAATGCATTGTTTACAATCGAGTTATTCAAAAATAGCATACACAAGCAAATACTATAAGCATCATACATATTTCTTTATGGTTGCCATGGTAATGTATTTCACAAAGTAACATATGTGTAACGTGTGTGGGCTCGCACATGTATCTGTGTATGTACCTGAGTGAAATTTTTTTTCGAATTTCTTAATTATACATTCAAACTATAGAAGACTTATCGAATTTCTTAATTATACATTCAAACGATAGACATTTTTTCGAATTTCTCAATTATACATTCAAACGATAGAAGACATTTTGGAAGACATATTGACATGAAGGCAGAAGTGGGTCTATGCCAAATGAATAAATGATGTGGCTTCACTATGACCCACAATGCATCATTGTTGAAATGTATACATCATATTAATGACAAGGGTACACTTCAGGAAAACAATAAATAAAGCTTGATAAACAGGAAGTGATCGTTTGATTGTAATATGTACTTCCCCATTGAAAGACAGTTTTACGTTTAGCATTGTTTAGATGAAGAAGATAATCTCATGTTTGATTGGAATAGATAATTCCTTATTGAAATACAGTTTTACGTTTAGCATTGTTTAGATAAACAGAAAGTGATGGTTTGATTGTAATAGATAATTCCTCATTGAAATGCAGTTTTATGTTTAGCATTGTTTAGATAAACAGGAAGTGATCGGTTGATTGTAATATTTACTTCCTCATTGAAATGTAGTTTTACGTTTAGCATTGTTTAGATAAACAGGAAGTGATCGTTTGATTGTAATATGTACTTCCTCATTGACGCAGTTTTATGTTTAGCATTGTTTAGATAAACAGGAAGTGATCGTTTGATTGTAATATGTACTTCCTCACTGAAAGACAGTTTTACGTTTAGCATTGTTTAGATAAACAGGAAGTGATCGTTTGATTGTAATATGTACTTCCTCATTGACGCAGT
>JAULBS010109694.1:0-15197 GCA_032355785.1 Symmetromphalus regularis | reverse complement strand
ATAGTAATAATGAAACAACATAGCTTAGTCATGTGATTTTTAATCTCGATACCGATTCTAACTCTAACCCAGAGTGAGTGTTCCGCAAGTCTCACTGGGTAGTTGTATACCACTTACACCGACCAGTGGTCCACAACTGGTTTATCAAAGGCCGTTGTATGTGCTATTCTGTCTGTGGGATAGTGCATATAAAAGATCCCTTGCTGTTGTTTTATGTGTGGGATGTCGTTAAAACACCAGTCCTTTACTTTTTTTCTATCTAGATGTATGTTTTGTCTGTCTGTTTGATTGTTTTGTTTAACGACACCACTAGAGCACATTGATTTATTAATCATCATCTATTGGATGTCAAACAGTTTGATCATTTTGACGTAGTCATGTATAAACCAGCCTCCGACAGGTTTTGAACCACTGTCATCAGCTTGAGAGTCTGATGTCCTATCACTGGCTCCTACAGATGCTCCTAAAAGTGTTCTTGTCGTCTTCTTCTTCTTTTTCTTCATCTTTTATTTATTTTATCATTTTACTTTAAGTAATATTTCACATTAGAATCCACAAACAGCGGATATCTCTCCACCGATAAGCTGTCGGATCGATCCTTCTCAGTAGACACATTTGCTGTTTGGGCTATTTTCCATTCCAACCAGTGGTCCAAACCTGGTTCATCAAAGGCCGTGGTATGTTTTGTCCTGTTTGTGGGACGGTGCATATAAAGAGAGAGAGGAGAGAGAGAGAAAAAGAAAGAGACTGACAGACAGACAGAAAGACGGACAGAGATTGCAGTGTATGAAAATGGTAAAAGTAAAGTTTCTTTTATTTAACGACACCTCTAGAGCACATTGATTTTTATTTGATCATCGGCTATTGGACGTCATACATATGGTCATTCTGGTGTATGTCTTTAGAGGAAACCCACTGTCGCCACATAGGTTACTCCTTCCGATAAGCAGCAAGGGATATTTTATATGCACCTTCCCACAGACAGGACAACACATGCCACGGCCTTTGATAAACCAGTTGTGGACCACTGGTTGGAACGGAAAATAGCCCAAACTGCATATGGGTCCACTGAGAAAGATCGATCCGACGACCGACCGGTTCACAGGCAGACACGCTACCGTTTAAGCTACATCCCGTTCCCAGAACAGGATGTGATGACGTCAAATCTGTCCGAGCAATACAGCTGATCTTGCAATAACGCTAATGTTTGCAGATCACGGAGAACGGCCACATTATGTTTCAGTGAAAGACAGAATCCTGGAATAGAACTATTGATCTATCATCCAGCCAATCAATGGTCAACAACTACAAAAATCGATGCGTACGTCACTACTGCCATAGTTACAAGAATCTCCAACCTGAAGAATTAGGCACAGCATGGAAATAGATTGTTTTACATGGTATTCGAATAGACAAGGGAGATAAAATAGATTGAGAAATCATTCGTTTTCTAGTTTGAATGTTGAAGAATTCATCTATTTGATCCGTATCCAGTCATGATTGGGTTTTAATGATTTTAAGGGAGGTAATTCAAATGTCGATTTGTTTAGTTTTTAATAAGAGTTATTCTATGCGGAGCGTGAATGACTAAAATAAATTATTTTTACGTCAGAAAAGAGAAAACAGTTCGTTATCTGAGACAGAACCGAACTAGCGTTTGCAAGGAGAGACTTGAAGACCGAACTCGCAGACACAAGTAGCAGCAGAGGACAAAAAATTACAGAAGACGACTTAACACCGCAGCAGACGATACGATCTCAATTCTAAACAAACAACTGAGGAACCAAAACTGCTAGCCTAGGAACGTGTCAGTGTTAGTTAAACTTCAAGAAAAAACTTTAAACAGGTGCGAAGGAATTGTTAAGGACTTTCGGAAGAAGAAAAACAATTCTTAGAAAGATGCAGACCAGAATGGTTCTTATTTGGCTGTGCTGTGCCATGCTCATTGTAAGCACACTAACAGCGCCAGTGTCGGAGAAAAACGCAAAAGGTAAGCGGATAGAAAGATAATTTGTCGTATTTAACTTAACGAACGTATGACTACAAAATGTTTTTTCATTAATACAAAGTATTAAGACCAGTTTGTTCCACCTTTGAACGCAAAAGGTAACAAAGTTTGTTTTATTTATTGACGTCTCTATACCACATTGATTTCTATCTTATCATCGGATATTGGTCATTCTGACATGTATTTTAGAGGAAGCCTGCTGCTGTCACATAGGTAACTCTTTTCAATAAGCAGCAATGGGTCTTTTATATGCACCGTCTCAGACAGGACGGCTTTTGATGCTAGAACGCAAAAAGGTAACTAGACATTTTTTTATTTTTTTTGTGAACTTAAGTGTATGTAAGTAACTTTTTAACTTCTTACATAACAAACAGTTTGATTGAAATATATTTTATTGCATATGAATCACGCACAAACAAGATTGGGCAAAAAGTCTTACAACATACGAAGCCCTCTCCTAGTTATATAATATAAAATAATAATAGTAATACTGGCGACAATCTTTTTTTCAAATTTAACTGAAAATTCTAATAAAAAGGAAAACAAATGTGAGAACGTCAGTGCTATAAACATGAGATAAAGATATAGTTTATGGGGAAAAAATTAAAGGACAGAACTCTTATGAAACTGCCATCACAGAGCCACTGCGAAGCAATTTAGCGATGTAAATAGGTCTGAATTTCAAAAGCCTGGATACTAAATATCAAATGAAAGAAGAAAGTATAGCAGATGGATTTTGCCCCCATACGCAGCAACAAAAAAAAAAAAAAAGGTTATATAAAACATGTTGAACGTTTTTATCCAACATATTAACAGATGTTTGGCTATTACTTTTATTCTTACTTTTTACATATTGCTTGCAGAACATAGCGACAACATATATTTCAGATAACATAATGTGAAGTGAAATTATTTTAGGGGTTATTTCTAGGTTAATTAAAATACTATGTGTCTTTTTGCTTTCTGTGAAGTGAAATTATTTTAGGGGTTATTTCTAGGTTAATTAAAATAATCTGTGTGTTTTTGTTTTCTGTGAAGTGAAATTATTTTGGGGGTTATTTCTTGTTTAATTAAAATACTATGTGCTTTTTTTTTTTCTCTGAAGTGAAATTATTTTAGGGGTTATTTCTAGGTTAATTAAAATACTATGTGTGGGTTTTTTTTCTCTGAAGTGAAATTAGTTTAGGGGTTATTTCTAGGTTAATTAAAATATCATGTGTGTTTTTGTTTTCTGTGAAGTGAAATTATTTTAGGGGTTATTTCTAGGTTAATTAAGATAATCTGTCTTTGTTTTCTGTCTGGTGCAGGTTGTTGCTCCATCGGTAGCATTTCTACCTCTGAAGCGGTCGGTCGTCGGATCGATCCTTCTCAGTGGACCAATTTGTAGTTTGGGTTATTTTTCGTTCCAACTAGTGGTGCGAAACTGATTCATCAAAAGTCGTGGTATGTGCTGTCCTGTCTGTGAGACGGTACATATAAAATACTTCTTGCTGCTTATCGGAAAGATTAACCTATGTGGCGGCAGCGGGTTTTCTCTAAATAAATACCATATGATTGACGTCCAATAGCCGATGATAAGATTAAAATCAATGTGCTCTAGAGGCGTCGTTAAATAAACCAAACTTTACTTTAATACGTCACTATAAACAGTGATTGCAGGATAAAAATATTAAAACATAATGTTATTATTACATAAACTATACCTATACAAAACAATACACATGTATTACAGGTTTTACGTGAAAATATTGGAACAAATACCAGTTTCGTCGTATGTAACCGGAAAATTAGTTTTGTTTTTAAGAGTAACCGGTTATCGGTTACATACCAACGAATTGGCCTACATGCGAAGTTGTCATTCCTGTTGTGTTCTACCATGTCTGTTTGCTAAATAAGGGAAAGAATAATTTTCACACAATTTGTTAAGTAACTTTCCATCTTAAAATAAAATATATTGTTAGTTCCCTTTTTTCTTTAGTGGTTATGACGGGAACGGACCTTGGAAGTCTAGAAGATGAGAGTTTTATGTCTGGTGTTGTTGAAGGTCAGTCTCCATAGCGCAGTTTTGAATTAAAAAATTGTTCTATAAATAGATGTGGCTAGGTCTTCCGTATCAGGGTATGTATCCATAACCCGTTTATCTTTCGTTAATGTTTATATGTTTCACATAATAAATAATTCAAACATTTTTCATAGAAATCATATATTAACAACTCCCGTCTCACAACGCTTGATAAAGTAAAATTACAAAAGAAACTCAAAAGAAACAACATTATGATTAGGTTTAGCAGACATGTTGAATTTTCTGTATGCATTAGTATGATTATACAGTTGTTCAGGCAGTTCTGGATCTTGGGTAGTACCGGATCAAAATGCTGTTTCAGGTTGTATAAACATCGAATAAAAAACCGATCGAAAACATTATTATATTTTTATTACACTTCGTTTTATTAGTGAGCTGTGCTGAAAAAATAATAATCCAAATTTCACCAGAAATGTGTAATTGCGAACTTTAAAAACTGTTATCTGAACGAAGTTACTCAATCAGGACTCGACATTTCCCATAAAGTATATTTAAAATAGGTGACAGTTCAGAATAAACATTGCCTACAAATAAACTACGTTTTGCACTTAATAAACAAGTAGGGTATGATTTTTGTTAATATAATTATATTAAATTAAAAGATTGGAAACAGTACCATGATTTTTTTAGTCAGTTCCGAATCACATTATAAACCATACATGTGCTCAATGTTCTTTGTAAATTCCTCCATTTTTCAAGGGCCGTTGCACTAATTTACAAACATTGATTGCAGCCTTAGAGTTTGTTTATGAAACAGTATCCTGCAGTTAAAATTTAATTATTTTTATTGCAAACCTTTTCAAAGAGGTTCAGTTGAAACAAAAATTGTTTAAGTACTTGTAAGCATCGATAGGTGGCGTAATCTGGAACTACCCAAATTATCCGCAACTAGTAGTAAACTACCTCAAAAAATTAATATTTTAAAAATCGACTAAGACTTCGTATTACATATTTTATTCATTTTAATTGTTATTGTAGCAAAGTAAGTAATTGTTTGTTGTATTAAAATTAAAATAAAATGAACATTTGATATACGATCTCATGTGGATGAGTTAAAGACACTTGATCCGGAACTACCTGAACAACTGTACCAGGAGACAAATCATCTCCAGTGGATGATGTCTATCGGATTAATACGGAATCTGATAGACATCGTCCACTTGAGGTGATTTATCGCCTAGTACCAATAATGTTAAAAAAATAATCAGATTCCACATTGTAATGAATTATAGCTTTTATAATTACCAAACCAAGCGACGGCCATTGTAGTTATGAAGAATTTTAAATGTTATTTAGGTGTGGTGCAGGATGTATATTCATACAAAATGGATAAATGTTCTGTTTTGATGATTC
Organism: Symmetromphalus regularis; assembly: GCA_032355785.1. Lineage (NCBI taxonomy): Eukaryota > Metazoa > Mollusca > Gastropoda > Neomphalida > Neomphalidae > Symmetromphalus > Symmetromphalus regularis. The sequence goes on along the minus strand of JAULBS010109694.1, from coordinate 9,753 downwards.
TACAAGGTTTACTTTACAAGGTGAGTGGACATTTTTTAAATAGTTTATAAGTTTCCCACCAAAATTGTTCAAATCAGTTTTTTTAGCAATTCAACAGCAAAAGCCAATTAGACATTATAATTAAACCTAATATGCAAAATAACGTTCCGCGCTTTGACGTCGGGCTATGCCAAGAGAACATCAGATGAAAATAATGCATTGCCCGAGATCTAAGTGCTTGGACTATCTGACAAGCAGCAAAGGGCACCTCATATGCACCGTACCACAACCTTGGAACGGAAAATATTCCAAACTGCAGATGGATCCACTGAGAAGGATCGATCCAACAACCGTTTGAGCTACATCCTGCTCCAGGATTTTAATTAATAATTATTATTAACAGATTAATATATTATTATTTTATTTAAAAAAAATTATGTCTTCCTTTTTGAAGGTCATTTGGGTGCTTAATTCATATTTGTTGAAGTTTACATTAAAATCATTGAGCAAATTATTTAACCTGGGGTTTTTAGGAATTGTTCACAACTGGAACAGTTGGATATTAAAATTCCTTGTTGTTCAGATATACAATATTTGCAACACATAGTCTACAGATGAAACATTTTCCTGCCACATTGGTTGCCTTTTTTCAATATGAAGATTTATATATCATGCATTTATGATTATCACAGACAGGATAGCACATACCACAACTTTGCTCTGCTACCAAATAATAAATCATTATTAAAGATTATTCATTTTTACTTAGTTTAGTTTTCTCCTTGTAGTGTGCGTCCTAGGTCAAAGACTGGATAGCCTTCCACCATTAAACATAAAGCCACGACGAGTGCTGAAGGGACATCAAGGGAAAGTACTCTGTATGGACTGGTCCTCTGATAAACGACACATTGTTAGCTCTTCTCAGGTATGAGCAAAGTAATTTAGGTTTAAATTAACAAATTGTTTGTTTGGTTTCTATTGGAACCAAGGCTATAGGATTTCATGGCAACGATCGTTACTGGTAGCATGTCTGTACTGTAGCATCAAAATCATGGAACCAAAATTTCATTTCCCATGATTTTCATGTTCCCCAGACTTATTTTCACGGAACAAAAAAACTGTTCCCGATGGGTTCCCATGATCCAAAAGAACAGAACCAAAAAAAAGTGTTTGACATGAAATTTGAAATCCTATGGCCTGGGATCCAGTATTTCAGCTTTGGGTAGTTAGAAAATTTATTTTATTTTCAATCTGTGACTACTGAATAGCATCACAAAGAAACAAAAAGAACAGGTTATGAAAATTTATGGGCTAAAATTTATTTTCTGTTGATGGAGTCATACAACCAGTAATTTTGTTTTTAAAAGTCTGAAACTATTTATTTGTTCATTAAAGTATAGTTGGAGTAACTTAAGATTTTGACGCATTAAAATATTCAAACGTTTTAAAATAACGCCTAACTGGGGAATACCCGTCATGTGACTCGCATTATATACTGTTATACTAATATGAAAGAGGAAGATGAAACATTGTGACTAATGTACACTAATACATTGTTCTACAAGGATATATATGTGTATGATGTAAGAAATAATGCAATTTTCTGGGTCAGGATACACTGATACCAGCATCAACAGTTCAGGAAACAAAGCAACATTTAACCTAATTTGGTGAATATGTTATCTTTGTTAATACCAGGCAAAATAAGAAAAAGATAAGAGTAAAAACAGCCACATATTATTTTCAATATAAAATATAATATATCTACATGTACATGTAGGTGCACTTATGTTTTACAAATATATGTCTTAATTAATATTTTAACATGAGCCATTTTGTTAAATTTGTGCAACATTTTAACATTTTATAACAAGTTAAACATATTTTTGATTAAGTATGGAAATCATGTCAAGTATGTATTTTACAAATATTAAAATATTTATCCATGAGTGGATCCATTCAGAGACACATGCACAGCCTGATAAGTGCATGTGCACACGCACACACACATACACACAGATACAGATACACAAACACATGTATAAGCATACACACACATACATACATATTATGTTATTATGTTGGATTTTATTTTCAGGATGGCAAGATGTTAGTGTGGGATGCTTTCACAACAAATAAGGTAAGTATGCTAACTAGTACAGACAAGAAAAATGAAAAAAAAGCCCCCCATAAAACACCTTTAACTTGTTTATTTTGATCGAATGTTTAGAAAATATCTCTAGTATTATCAGATAATTTTATTAATCTTTCTCATCTATTATTCTCTGCCTATCATCTTAATCTTTCACTGAAAATCATGTTATGTAGATTCTTGTTACCTAAATATAAATTTAGAAATTAGTATGATTTATCATTTTGATTTAACAATGTTTTAAATAGGAACATGCTGTTACCATGCCAACTACCTGGGTTATGGCCTGCTCGTATGGCCCATCTGGAAGTGTTGTAGCATGTGGGTGAGTGATTACTTGTATTTTTACTAAGTGCATGTACTGGATGATAATGTTGAAATATTAACCCTAGATGTATGAAACTTAATTACAATTGTAGTTTATTTCTTCCATTTAAACTTGATTATACAGTAAGCATGAAATGAAAATTATTTCATAACAAAACTAGAAATGGAAGAAATTTGACTAATACTATTTTTAAAATGTTCCTAAACAATATTTAAAATATTCCCAATCCCATTTCAAGATGATATAAACATTATATTTTAAATTTATTTTTCAAAATCATTTTAATGTATTACCTCAAGAATGAGTTACCAATACTTCTAATAACATGTGCTATTAGCATCGTACACATGGTTTATATTTGTAATACGTAATGAAACATGGATCCTGAATAACCATTGTTCTCTTACCTAACATGATTGTGTATTGTTTTGTTTGATACATAGACTACCGGGTAATACATAAAATGAATAGCTTTTGAACAGAAACATCTGACTTTTGGTACCTTGTTGTACAGAAACAAAGGGAAAGCATCTTATATCTCCATGATAATTACTTTTTTTGTACAGAGCTTCTTTCGGGAATTAGTTTTATGAATAAATAGTACCATCTCATTAAGAATAAACATCTAGCAAGTCCTTGGGCAAATATTATTAGAGATGGTTTGTTTGTCTTTCTTTGGTTCAACTTTGAATATTGATGGTGAGGAACTGAATTTACAAAATGTATGCACACACATTTTTATTAAAATTGTTACCATTTGTGTATCTCTACACAAGCTGTACACATTAAGAAATCTTCTAATACGTCATTAGTCAACATATCTGTCATATGACAATCTTGTCGCAACTGAGAATGTACACTGTAGGTGGCATTTCAAAATGTTTATTCCATAAATGGTTAATACCTATAGATTTAAAGACCATGAAGATATAGAGTGAAACTTGACTTGTTTTGTTGAGTAGATTTATTGTCAGTAATTTCTGTGTGTAGAGGCTTGGATAACAAATGCACCATCTACCCACTGAGTTTGGATGAAGATCCAGCCACAAAGAAGAAAGCTGTGGCCACACACACAAGTTACCTTTCCTGCTGTTCATTCACATCATCTGACTATCAGGTATGTATACCCACACACACTAGTTACCTTTGTTGCTGTTCATTCACATCATCTGACTATCAGGTATGTATACCCACACACACTAGTTACCTTTGCTGCTGTTCTTTCACATCATCTGACTATCAGGTATGTATACCCACACACACTAGTTACCTTTCCTGCTGTTCATTCACATCAGCTGACTATCAGGTTTGTATACCCACACACACTAGTTACCTTTCCTGCTGTTCTTTCACATCATCTTGACTATCAGGTATGTATACCCACACACACTATTTACCTTTCCTGCTGTTCATTCACATCAGCTGACTATCAGGTTTGTATACCCATTCTGGTTTGGGCTATTTTCCATTCCAATCACAACTGGTTCATCAAAGGCTGTGGTATGTGCTGTTCTGTCTGTGGAAAAATGCATATAAAAGACCCTTGCACATTATCAAAAAGACAGTTTTCTTTCGGCTGCCCTCCTTTCGAGTTTTTCCACCCCCACCTCCTCCTTTCGTAACATTCAACCGATTTTGTTCATTGTTATGCTTCATACCACAATTGAGCACCTGGTTGATTTTCACTCTATTGTCGTAAACAAGCAAATGTCGATCTAATAATCTATAATAGAAAACACTGTTAAATACTTTAATAATAAAATATTAGATTATTATATAAAATGTGTTTTACACAATAGGAATGATATAAGAAGTTTTCGTTCACCTCGGAAAGCTTTCGTGTGTCGACTGGGTCACACGGCCCAGTTGATTTCTGGAATATGGGGGTGTGATTAGAAAATGAACACATGCATTTCACCGTTTTTCAAATATTATTCAACTATCACTAATGTTAATGATAATAAAATTTTAATTCTCTACAAATATTATTTCAAATACATGTAGTCAGCAGATTATAATTTGTTTGTGCTATATCTGCTAATAAACTTCATCCTAAGCCGCGCTGTTAGAAATGGAACGCTCAATGCAAGTTATCGCTTACCACCTAATTTCGATATTTGTAAGCGTTTTGTTTGCAATAAACATGAAAATGATGCTTTCCTTGTGTTTATTTATATTTTATTGACTGTCTACAGTGAGCATGACAAAAAACAAAGAAGAATAGTGTTTAATGTCAAAGCGTACAGGTAATTAGTTAAAACAATTGGCCTGATGATGGCAGTGTTTTCACTGCAATTTGCCGTAATCGGAATTAATTACCAGTGTCTGTACAAATGATACATCAAACAAATAAATTAGTGTAAATTATGGGGAAATGAAAGATAAATAATTATGGTTCTGTTCACGCACCAGAAATCGGCCATTTTCTATTGTAACCGGAGATTGTCGAAAACAGGGTTCTGACATTAGATCATGCTATACAGCTAACAAAAAATAAGCAATATTCTATGCAAGAACTCTGAACATTAATAATAATTTAAGGATTGAAATTTGTTGTTCAAAGGGGACTTTTCTGTCTAATTGTTATTGTTATAAATGTATTTAAACCATCTCTTGATTGTTCATTTATTTAGTTCTTTGGTAGTCCAGCCATTTTATTATTATTATTTTTTTTTTGGTGAGGTTGGGTGGGTTGGGGGGCACCTTTATTTTTCGTCTGGCGAAAACACTGAAAAGAGTAGCCTATGTGGCAACAGGGTTTCCTCTTAAGAAATATGTCACAATGATTATATCTTTAACATCCAATAATAAGATGATAAGATAAAAATCTGCGTGCTCTAGAGGCGTCATTAAATAAAACAAACGTTTTTATATACCCATTCTGATTTTAAACTAATATTTATTTACAGTAAAGTAAATAATTTCCAAACAAACATTTAAAGAAGCAGTCTCATTGTTGCAGAATGTGGCAGTCATTCAAAAAACATTTGTTTTAAAATGTATTACATTCAAAAGAGTATACTAAATTAGTTTTATATCATATATTACTGTTTATTAACTGACACCATAGATAAGCTGACACCTTTCTTTGACTTTAAGGACCGATTTCTCGTCGACAGTTCAACCTTGATTCTTAGTTTGAACTTCGTCCACACGTGTTAAAAGAATGGGCTGAACTGTAGATCGTGGCTGAACCGTCAATGAGAAACTGGGCCTTAATGTCTGATACAAAATGATCAGTCTCAGCATAAGCTGAAGTCGATTTTTCTCTTAACATCCCAGTAACTGAAAAGTTGAGGATATAAGCTGAAGTAAACTTTTACAAGCAATAGACATGCACAAGTTCATAAAAAATAAATTATGAATCAATTCAAATTTTAAAAAATTGATCCAATTATTTTGGTAAACATGTCCATGGATGTCAAATTTCCGTCTTCAGACAGAATTCCATCTTTTAGAAATATAATACCAGTTATATTTTAATTGTTGCTACTCTCCATCATTTGCCTTTCTGTCTTAGAAAAATGTTCTGCTAACACCCATGTATGTCAAAACACAAACGATCTCCACAAATGCTATATTGTCAAATTTCTGTCTTCACACAGAATTCCATCTTTTAGAAAAATAATACCAGTTATATTTTAATTGTTGCTACGCTCCCTCGTTTGCCTTTCTGTCTTTGGAAAATTTTCTGCTAACACCCATGTATGTCAAAACACAAATGATCTCCACAAATGCTATATTGATTCTGTTGTCATTAAGGAAATATTTTCAATTGAGTCTTGACCGCTTGAGTATATACAGTATGTCATCAGTATCAAAGCAACTTACAGACTTTATGTGACCTAATGTATGATCTGGGCAACAGTTCATTCTGCCATTTAGTGAATTTTCTTTTTTTTGTAGATATTGACAGGAAGTGGAGATAGCACTTGTGCATTGTGGGATGTTGAAAGTAGTCAGTTAATTCAGAGTTTCCATGGACACGCTGGAGATGTTATGAGTATAGATCTGTCACCAACAGAAACTGGCAACACGTTTGTATCTGGGGTATGTACATACTTACTCATGTTACTCTTAATGAGTCCAAGTAAAATGAGGGAGGTAGAGTTTGGTCATGTTGCACAATTTTGTGACCAAATAAATAATGATATTAAACTGTTGGGCATCTGTTGGTTAAAACATGGGAAATGTCAACCTTTAAAATGTCTTACCTGAAAAAAGTATGTGGTGACTCAAGATTTTACAAATGTTATGGGTGGGTAAAGAAATAGACACCTCCAGTTCTTTTTATTGAAAAATTAATGTTTTACAGCAAATCAGGTGGTGTGGTTCTTCCCCCATAAATCTGCACCTGATTTGCTGTTGTGAAAATAACGTGCACAGTCGTGAAATTGTGCAGACAGTCGGCAATGCTGTTGTAAAATTTGTTTGCTGCTGTCACAGAAATTATACTGTAATATGCAGTGTGGTCATTTTGTTGATATTGCTATTATACTACCACATCAGAATAATTCCACAATTACAGTTCAATATAATTTTTTTTTTTTTTTTTTTAACGACAACACTAGAGCACATTGATCTATTAAATCATTGGATTTTAGATGTCAAACATTTTGGTTATTTTGACATATAGTCAAGTGTGAGCCAGCCTCTAATGGGCTTTGAACCACATTCATTTGCTTGAGAGCCCAACGTTCTACCGCTGGACCACTAGGGCTCACTACAATGACAATTAAGTGATGTTGCAACATTGTCTACATTTCAAGTGCAGACTACACTACGTTACTGACATGTTTCTTTTCTTTGGTAGGGCTGTGATAAGGTTGCCATGGTTTGGGATATGAGGACTGGTGACTGTGTGCAGGTGTTTGATGGACATGATTCAGACATCAACAGTGTCAGGTTTTACCCCAGCGGTGATGCCTTCGCAACAGGATCAGATGATGCTACAGTAAGTTAAACAGTGTGTTTAGTATTAGAATAGTTAATACAGAATATCATAGTTAACATATTAACAGTGTCAGGTTTTACCCCAGCAGAGACGCCATCACTACAGGATCAGATGACAGATAACACAATAAAACAGTTAACGTATCAACAGTTTTGAGGTGGGGTTGGGGCTAAAAGCTTAACTTATATGCTTTTAAGTTCAAAGACAGATTTTTTTTTACTGTCTATTAAAATGTACATTTAAAAATGTGGGGTTAAAAGGAATAAATATGTGGCAAAATGTGACTTGCCCTACTTAAAGAAGGTATTACCAAATGATTTAAATTTTTAAAGTATTTTCTTTTGAAATATCAGATCACTAATTGAGTTTCTTTTCTGGTGTTTCCAGTGTCGTCTGTTTGATCTTCGGGCTGATAGAGAAGTGAACTGCTATAAGAAAGATAGTATCATATTTGGCTGTAATGCCGTGCACTTTTCTGTCAGTGGTATGTATGTTTTGTCTTCAGTCATTTACTGTGACAGTAGCTCAGAGCTGTAACTTATATTACGATCTGTCCTTCTATTTTGTCTTGTGTGATTTTTCTTTATCTACATGTATAGTGTATTATTTGCTTTAAAAGACCTATTTGTCTGAAAAGCAACATATAAGTTGATTTTGTTCTAATGACCCCAGAGGTTAGGCTAAGTATACAATAAAAGAGAAAGCACTCAGTTTCCTCCATTTTTCTTTTATTATTTTCCTTTCGCCTAACAAGTGCCACACAACTGGTTTATCAAAAGCTGTGGTGTGTGCTTTCCTTTCTGTGGGAAGGTGCATAAAAAAGATCCTTTGCTGTTAATGGAAAAATATAGTAGCTTTCCTCTAAAGATGGTGTGTCTGAATTGACATCCAACAGTCGATGATTAATAAATCAGTGTGCTCTGTGAGTGTCATTAAACAAAAGACAAACTTTTGGTTTTTCTTTCCTTGGAGAAATGTAATACCTTTGGAACTTTAATCTCCACTCCTCCTCCCCTTCCCTATCCTCTCCCCCAAATGAAATAGTTTTGTTTCTCTGTTTTCAAAATAACTTTGATATGCTCTCAAAACAATCTACTTTTATATCATTAAAGAAACATTACTTTCTTTCCATTGTAAAGTTTTCAGAAGAATACTTTGTTTAAATTTGACTGTTTGAGAGCTGCTATTGTAATTTTTCCGATCTTCTATAACATCAGTTTTTTTTCTCTTTTTTTGTTTCATTTGTATTTAATAGAGATATGGATTTAGTTTAAAATTGATATTATTTAATTTTATTTTCATTTAATTTCAATATATTTATTTGCAATGAGATTTAGTAAGCTATGATGTTTTAATGTTTGTTTTATATATCAATGAATTTTTTTTATCTCCTGATTTACAGCTATGGCAACTTATTTATTGTCTAATTTCTGTTTTAGGTCGTCTTCTGTTTGGAGGTTATAATGACTACACCATCAACATATGGGATGTTTTGAAAGGAACCAGACTAAATATCCTGTATGGCCATGAAAACAGAGTTACCTGCCTTGGCGTCTCACCAGATGGTACTGCTCTATGTACAGGCAGTTGGGACTACACACTAAGGGTAAATGGCTCTATTGCTGTGGTTATGATATTTTTATAATTAAAAATTAAACCAAGACTGACTTTTTGAAAAAATGTACAAATATTCAAGGTTGCATCCAAATAACCTCATTTTGAATGTTATCTAATCTGTCTCACACCAAATTCACATGAAAACAGATTTAAACAAGTTTTGATCAAGTCAATGTGTGTATATTAAACGTGTCATCATTGTAAAGATTAATTTCAAACTGAATTAATTCAAATGGAATATAGCTATAGCAGAGAGTAAACAATCTGCTTTTGATTTTTGTTTATCATGAAGAGTTCGTGTGTGTTTTCAAGAATACCTACCCGATAACTGATAATTCAATTTTGTGAACAACATTTCACAGCTTACACATATTTTAATGTGATATATATATATATATATATATATATATACATATACAGACAAACCTGGTTTCGCGGCCTCCTCTACGAGGCGGCTACCTTTCTATGATGGCCACTCTCAGGTCCCCCCAACTCCTTTACTATATATTTTACCTCTATATGGCAACCACCTGCTCAACGTGGCCACAATTTGTTAATAAAAAAGCTATTTTGAACCTGCTATCGCAGCCACATTTTTGTATTTTTGTTGCAAGTTATCAAGAAATATTGGCAATCATAAAAAAATAAATGTCCGATATTTGTCGATGTTTTATTCCTTATTAGCTTTGATGAACAACGGTCCTTTAATCTTCATATAAAGGT
>JAULBS010109683.1:0-15197 GCA_032355785.1 Symmetromphalus regularis | reverse complement strand
GACAGACAGACAGACAGACAGACAGACAGACAGACAGACAGACAGACAGACAGGCAGGCAGGCAGGCAGGCAGGCAGAATCATAAGAGTGGGTAGGTGGCTTAGTTGGAACATGTGACATTGGATATTAAAACAGCTTTTTCAAAGTCCAAGGCCCAATTGTTCATGGTTAAGCTAAATATGAATTAACTTTATAAAAGTCAATAAATAGTTTAATTACTTTAGGATACATAACGATATTGATAATTAATATTCAGCATATCTATTTAATTTGATTTAGAAATTTTCTTTTAATCAACGTTTGATCAATTGGTCCCAGATATTTTTGTTTGAACTTATTTCAACAATTACCTCAATTTTGATTGGGCTTATTAGTGTTGTAAAATGCCTTTTAATTTTTATGATAAAAAATAATGTTCGACAATCATATATTGATGAAACGCAACGCGTTACGTACCCCGTATAGCGTTATGATGAAACTGTTCATATTTATGACAATGGAAATACATATAACAGTTTATGTATAGGTTTTTTAGCATATATGTATTATTTATATAATAACTAATAAAATTTTGATATGAACTAGTGATCAGAAAGGATTGTTTGTTTAACGACACCCCAGTATATTGGTTAATCAGCAGATGTTGCGACTCATGGTCTTCAGAGGAAACCCCATGACGCCACATAGATTAATTATTTATTTAATACAGTAACTCAGTTTGGTTTGACTTTTTGTTCCTTCAGCTTTTAAGAAAAAATATAATTATTCCAAAACTTCGTCATCATAAGAAAAATACAAGATCTTTGAGCTTCCCCAAGATATAGAGGTCACAGTAAATATAACATGTTGAAATTCAATTAATAATTTACATCGAGAGATATACAAAAATTATGGTAAACGTCAAAAGCGCCCAATATTGTGACAATCTAGTGGTATGAACATAGATCAATCATCTGGGAGTGTTGAGGATGTATTGGAGATTCCATGGTGACAATTGTATCAGAGTCAGGTCTGAAGACATCAATGTATTTGGTCTTGGTGTAGGTTTAAAGATGACATAGAGGCATGTTTGAAAACATCAATATCAATATTTGGCATATCCGCAGTGAGCTGTGGAGGTGTTTTCAAATACAATGTACAAAGTGAAAGGATATTGACATTGATTATTTTTTCCTGTATCATCCTTAGATGTATTTGTTATGTTTGTTATGCTTGTCTCATGGCTGTACGTGTCACGCGTAGTTCACAGTCTTCAAACACTAACATGCCACGTATCTCTCTGCAAGGGGCAGAGAGGTACTGAAAAATCTACATGTATAAAGCTTATGATCAAATACAGTTGACGTAGCTGTAGCTCTGGGACCTGATGTATTAACCAGAATAACTAAAGGTCTCGCTGCTAAGTACATGTGTGACCACTGAAGATGCTGATGTTTGTTAATAATAGTAGCATGCGTGATCTTGTCTTTGTTCATGCATCAGAATTGATTATTAGAATTGTGAATAGCATGTCTGGGCCATAGCCAGAGAGGAAAAAACGCCGAGGCAAACCCAGATGCTGGGAGCTTGAACGATGTGGATAATAAATATCTGTATCATGGGGGGGAATAAAACAAATCTGCGGAAATTCTAGACGAGGCAAGCGCCTCGTCTGCCTTATTCTGGCTACGCTAGAGTATGTAGTCTGTTTTATCACCCAGTGACATCTCTTGGGCGTCTCTGTGAGCTAAATTGCTAGAAGAAGCTCACAAGAATAAAGTTTAAGCTTTATTCAAATAAACGTTAATGAAGTTAAACATCATAAATCGTGAATAACGGCTTATCCTAAACATATCTCGGGAATTTGCCTGTTTCGCTACTCGGAGTTATTTTCAAACTTTCGGTCTAGAACTTCCCCGTAGCTCCCAATCTTTCTTGTTTCCCGAGTCGCGGCATTGTTATCTGTCCTCAAGTGAATGACTAATTGATTAACTTAACAAGATAATTTAACACTCCAATTACGGTTGGAACACGCTCCCCGTGGGCAGAATATCAGTGTTCAAAGAGCTAATTGCCTACTTTGCGCACCGTTCTACCCACAGATACATGTTAGACGTGTAAATGTATTGTTAGAACTGGACATTATCCTTGCGGGGGTATTCCGATGATGTTTTTTCAGTGTCTCACAAATAGTTGCGTATTCATGTATTTCAGTTTGCTGTTTTGCTTTTTATTGCAACAATATGTTCTATGAATACCATTGTGAGGTAAGGTAAAGTAAACCTTTAACGTGCTTACATTAAAAACCTGTTCAAGGACGCTCAGCGTGGATACAAAGTGTTCTCAATGGATTGTACACAATTCGATATGGAGGAGGGGTAAAAGCGAGCTATGGATATTTTGGAATAACATTCAATAATTAAAAAAAATTGAGCATTGACTGTCCGATCGAAAATGTGTATAATTTGGAGAATTGTGATGGACAATTAAAAAAAAATAATGAATTGAAAGAAGCGAGTATCGGACCTGGGGCAGATCTAGAGGGTGTCCAGGGGGTTTGGACCTTCCTTCAAATCTGAGAAGTTCCCGTTTTATTTTAGTTAAATTAAATATATATTTACATTTTAAGCTCCAGATGCCAAGAAATGGCGTTTCAGTCAAAACAAAGTTAAAAATTTCCCGGGAAGCATGCCTCAGAATAAACTGCGGACCAGGCTTCTTATGTGGTTGTTGTTTGTTTTTTTGTTTGTTTTTGGGAGGTTTCTTCTTTTTGGGGGGTGGTGGTGGTTGAATAGGTACATGTATGCAAATGTCCATATGTGACAGCAATTCCAGATGAGTAGCTTAAGGGTAGTTTTATTTAGTTTTCGGATTGACGTCCAATAGCCGATTATAAGATAAAAATCAATGTGCTCTAGAGGCGTCGTTAAATAAAACAAACTTTATTTTGTTTTCGGGGTGGGGTTATCCTCAAAACAAACAAACACACGCTGGTCATACGTGTAATGAGTATGCGGTAGGGTACTACTTTCGCGGTGCACATTTATTTAAGGCGACCCATGCAAATTATCAAATATCTGGTTATTTCACATATATATTTACGATATATATCCTCTGAGCCACAACGATAATTGAGAATGTAGGTCCAGACATATTATAGGGGTATGTGTACCTTCCGTGCCCCAAAAACAGATTTACTAATCTCACCAAGTGGTTATTTGTATTTGTTCACAAGCGCCAGAAAACACAAACTGGCATATGCTAGGCATACATAGTGCCTTTTGGAGAGTGGCGGTGGCAAAAGACATTTTGTTCGTGTTTTGGTGTTTTAAAAAAGTGATAAAATTTTGACAACGACGTCAATTACACATTTACATTACTACAAAATGACTATTATACACGAACGTCGTGTTTATATGTACTCTTACTTGAAGGCACATGTTCATATTGCAAAAACAATTATAGAAATACATGGTGATACATTTACCGGGATGCTCAATTTGCTTGAACGTCACCTTTATTCTTGCCCAAATAAGTAGATTGCTCAAATTCCTCACACCCGCCCCCTACCTGACCCCCTTCCATCCAGTGTTCAGCAAAAGTTTTACTCAATCGATGAGCATTACTGCAGAAGACTGTACACGGCTCCGCATAAGCGTTATGCAATTTGTAGACAAACCACTTAAGTTAACTGAAGAATATAGTTAGCTCCATGGTTAAAACTTGTTAATAATTGCATTATTTTATATATAAATGATGTTATTGTTATAATATATATTAATTTAACATTTCTGAAAATCGATATAAATAAGAATTAATGAATGATAGAAATAATTGTCATTCACGATAAAGACTTGTTCACAACTTTCTGCTTCTATGCTTTCATTATTGTCAGTATGCATGCTGTACTCCACCATATAATCATTACACATATAACCAGCGTGGCAATACCAGTAAACAGTTCATGTTTACAATTGGGCTGAATACAATTTTAGATGAAAAAATTAAACAATTTGATAATGTTTCTTCAGATTAGATTCATTTTGTTTCAATTTACACAAAAAAAGTAATAAAAAATTATATTAAGAAAAATGCTTGCTCTATGCTACATATGTACACATTTATTTTAAACATGCTGTGAAGTGCAAATATTTAGGGTATTTTGTTGTTTAGTTGTAAAATTGATATTAAGATTTTCAAAAAGTGCGTTCGCGCTTTAAATTAAGATTTTGAAAAAGTTCATTTGCGCTTTAAATTATGATTTTGAAATAGTACGTTTGCACTTTAAATTATGATTTTGCAAAAGTGTGTTCGCGCATTAAATTAACTTTTTGAAAAAGAGTTTTCACACGGTTAAATTTGGAAATTCCGGGAATATGCAGAACGGCCAAGGCAAGTTGAAAATATCCCAACACAATTTGGCAAATTACTTGTCAGCAATGTCTAGCTGTGAATTTTTTAAAAATATATATCACTTGCTTACTTAATTCTCTGTTATATTTAATTATTGATAGTATTTTACAACGTCATGCCAGATGATGGGAATTAATTTGGGATTACCTAGTTTGTCCCACACACTTAAATCTGATGTCAGACTGAAGTGTGACATGAAGAAAACTAGTGCATCTTAAAAACTAATGTCTGATGAATTATATTTATTTTAAAATTAAGGTCAGAAATGGCTGGAAAATACATTTTAGAATAAAAATAAAATATTATGGAAGGTCCCCAGACAAATCTTAGATGTATGTATTCCAGATTTAAAGGCTTTATCTACATCTACATTTTATAAAACATCAAGTATTTACCAAAAGAAAATAAATAATTGTCATTTGGTTTCAATGAATTTAATGGAGATTTGTTCAAGTTATGTTAAATATTTGCTCTTCTAAGTTACTCTGTTTAATCATTCAATGGGTCATCTTCAGTTTAACTCCAACTAAATGAATTGAGAATTGTTTTCAGTAATAGTATTTGTAGTGTGTAAGTACATATATGCATATGTCTGAAACTAACAACAAATGAGTCTTTTATTGGTTGTTTAAATGTTATCATACTGTACTTTCAGTGGACCATGTCACTAAAGTTATATTGTTCTTTCAGTGGACCATGTCACTAAAGTTATACTGCTCTTTCAGTGGACCATGTCACTAAATGTTATCATACTCTACTGTCAGTGGACCATGTCACTAAAGTTATATTGTTCTTTCAGTGGACCATGTCACTAAATGTTGTACTTTCAGTGGACCATGTCACTAAAGTTATACTGTTCTTTCAGCGGACCATGTCACTAAAGTTATACTGCTCTTTCAGTGGACCATGTCACTAAAGTTATACTGCTCTTTCAGTGGACCATGTCACTAAATGTTATCATACTGTACTGTTAGTGGATCATGTCACTAAAGTTATCATACTGTTATTTCAGTGGACCATGTCACTAAAGTTATCATACTGTTCTTTCAGTGGACCATGTCATTAAATGTTATACTGTTCTTTCAGTGGATCATGTCACTAAATGTTATCATACTGTTCTTTCAGTGTACCATTTCACTAAATGTTATACTGTTCTTTCAGTGGACCGTGTCACTAAATGTTATCATACTGTACTTTCAGTGGACCGTGTCACTAAATGTTATCATACTGTTCTTTCAGTGGACTGTGTCACTAAATGTTATCATACTGTTCTTTCAGTGGACAGTGTCACTAAATGTTATCTTACTGTTCTTTCAGTGGACCGTGTCACTAAATGTTATCATACTGTTCTTTCAGTGGACCGTGTCACTAAATGTTATCTTACTGTTCTTTCAGTGGACCGTGTCACTAAATGTTATCATACTGTACTTTCAGTGGACCATGTCACTAAAGTTATCATTCTGTTCTTTCAGTGGACCATGTCACTAAAGTTATCATACTGTTATTTCAGTGGACCATGTCACTAAAGTTATCATACTGTTCTTTAAGTGGACCATGTCACTAAAGTTATCATACTGTTATTTCAGTGGACCATGTCACTAAATGTTATACTGTTCTTTCAGTGGACCATGTCACTAAATGTTATCATATTTTACTTTCAGTGGACCATGTCACTAAATGTTATCATATTGTACTTTCAGTGGACCATGTCACTAAATGTTATCATATTGTACTTTCAGTGGACCATGTCACTAAATGTTATCATTGTACTTTCAGTGGAACAAGAGAATGATCTGTTGGTGTGTGGGGAGTGCCAGGCCAACTTTCCACTACAGGATATCGTCAAATTCATTCGGCATAAAGTTCACCGATGTAACAAAGAGAACTGTGACATCACTGATGGCATCAACTTTAGTGACGACGACATCAGTCCTGACGAAACGTCAACGTCATGCATTAGCTCAAAACAACCCAGTATATCTGCACCTATCACACGTAAGGAGTCGCTGGAGATACGCCCGTCACCGAGACCGTCGAGTGACTCACAGACTGAGACTGAAATGGAGGAGCAAGCCATTCAGCTGGAGGAGAAACCACCCGACAAGGACGAGTTGAAAGAGAGGCTGCCTCTACAACAGAAACAAGTGGTGGATGCCGAATCTAACACCACACTGTCAGGTAGACACTAGATTCTTTATGCAACTTGATCAACATTTAAATATCAAAGAAAGAATAATGTTAGCAGGTTTAGAAATAGCAGCCAGTCACCTACATTATCTAGTACAAATTTGTCTTTTTGTGAGATTTGACAGTCATCATTTTGTCTGAGACTCATATAATGTTTAAGAAAATTAACATTTCTATATAAATGTTATTCATAGTAAATATTTACCAAAATTGAACAAAACTAATTTATAATAAAAACATATACCATAAAATTAAGTTGTATATATTTCTAATTGTTCATATTAAATTGTGTAACCAGAGAGAGTTGTTCCAGTGACTGACACAAATTCATTGATATAGAACATTTTGACTGCCATAGCAAAGGTAATTATGTCCAGGCCCTAGTTAAGTGTATATTAGGTTCAGATTGGTCTAGCTGCATCAGGACAGACATTTCACATCCATGGGATCACCAGTCTTCAGAATACAATAGCTCTTCTAATATATGCGCTATGGCAGGGGTGCACAGATTTCGTGAACTATCATTTGGTTAGTGTGCGGGTCATGCAGATCATTCCTTTGCATAACCTATAGTCCAGTGGTAGAATATCTTACTCTCAAGCTGAAGACAGTGGTTCAAAACCTGCTGGAGGATGGCTTACACTTGACTACATGTCAAGTTACCAAATGTTTGACATTCATATTCCAATGATTAATGCTCTAGTGATGTTGTTAAACAAAAACAAACAAAATCTGTATGGTGCATGATAATAGTCACTGTTTGCACTGTTAAATTCCCCATTCAGCTATTCGGTAACCTTCGAGCAGGCCTGGACAAATTCAAAATCTGCATAACCGGAAAATAGGTTATGCCAAACCTATTTTGATTTGCATAACAGGTTTAAAAAAAAAAGAGGATAAATAGCTTCAAAATTAGTATTAATAAATAAAATCATTGTCACTTTGAAGTAAAAAGGAACTGTAATAAATATACATTTACAGTATATACATGTCAAACTTGTCATGAGATATTTGATCATTCTCCGTAATCACCTGAGGATTTCCGACTAACATTTATTAATGGAAGCATCGCAATTTCTGATTGGCTGTATTTTGAAGGAATTATCTTTGGCGACATCTAACAACCAATGAGAATACATTACACTTACCAACTAGTATTCTATCTAGACTGGTTTTTGTCATTTCTGTTGCTTGTAATTATAATTATACATGTCAGAAATCAGTTACGTTGTTTGGACTCCGAGAAAATATGATATAGAAACTTTATTTAGCAGATTTTACATGAACGGTAAATGGTTATGCAAAATAAACTTGCATAACCGATGCACAAACGAAACGATCGTTCGTGCAATTTGTACAGGCCTGTCGAGTCTTTCCATCTGTCAGAATGTTCATCTGTGGGACTTGGAAAGTAGACATTGTTTTTACGGTAAACCGCATTAGGTTTCTTTTCTTTTACTAACATTAGTTAAAAAATTAAGCAGGCTGTCAAGCAGCTAAATTGTATACCAAAGACTGCGTGCTTGAACCTTAATTGCATATAATAATTAAAATAAGCTGAAACAAACATGCCTCAATCCTACTGCTAAATTTGTCTCCAATGTGTCAATGCTCCTCAGAACCATTTCGTCTTCTTCTGCATAATGAATGGTTATGGAATATATGTTAAGTTGTAAGCTGCTAACGTCCCTCGGAGGACCAGCTTGTTAGAAGATTTGGTTGGCTTGGCAGACGCCCCAATAAGCCAACTTTCTTCAGTGACTGACTTGCACTGCCAGGGGATCATCATTGGGTTACTTTGTTTGGCAAGTGCAAAAAAATGGCTAAAGTCCATCTTTGTTGAACAATCACAGCTGTGCGGCAGATGGCACAAGCAGTTTTCTTTGATGTCCGTCAGATTTTATAACCTTACATGGCTGCTGCTCCAAAGATGGCTGCCTGTCTGCCCAGACCTGGCAAACTGTCCAGTCTTTTGTATACAATATATTAAATATGGGTGGCCATATTTTTTTAACTCCCCTTTCAAAACTTGTATATGCATATTGTTTACATGTCCATCCTTCTGTTGTTCTGTTAATCTGTATTACTTCTCTATCCATTTGTTCAGTGTTAACTTTGTCTATATTTGTCCATATTACATATTTAGTGTTTTTCAAGCCTACATGATATATTCAGCTAAAAAGATTTAGCACACATAAATTCTGATATGTCTTCAAAAATGTCAAAAGAAAATTTAGTAAAATTTAATTATAATGTTTAATGAAAAATGTCTTGTTCAGTACAAGTGCAGATAATGCAGACTGTGTCATGTAAATTTAATTAACTTAAATCATTTTCATCATAATTCGAGTGCTGTCACGTTTGCTAAACTTTTTTGCTTCGGTATAGAATGGAATGTGTATCTGACAGTCTACCTCCACACTGTATAATTAACAGATAATAAGCATCAAATGTATGGTGCTTGTGACAAACGGCCTACAGTTGAAATATACTTCATCCAAATAAGGTATTATTTTCCAGAATAAGTCTTTTGATCTCACCATATACTGATATAGAGTAGTATATACCAAAATCTTTGATGTATACATCATGAAGCACAGTTTAAGATGACAAACAACCCCAAGGGTCTACTTAGCAGAATTGATCTAAAAACCTCTCACTTCTCGGCCAAATGCTTGACTACCGAGCTTAATGTGGCATTCATACATTTTTATATACATATTAAGTATTATGGTGCTTGGCAGTGTATGTTTTCTGTCAAATGAGATACCTAAGTATCACTTGAAGATAGATTATACACACATTGAACCTATTGCGTTGGTGTATACCAGACTGGTGCAAATCATCCTGCAGATAGGAATTGGGTCAGTGACCTTCTTTTCATGTTTCATGGAAACCAACGATACTTGACCCATGACAACCAAACCTCAATGAACATGAAACAATTATGTGTAACTATTGGAAAACCATTGATTGATGATTATGTGTAATAATTTGAAAACCATTCTTTGGTGATTGTGTAACTATTTCATCTTGGAGCACTATGCCATAATGACTGTACCATTAAAACTAAACTGAGATGTCTCTTCTGTAACATCCCCGACACTGAGAATACACTATTTAAAAAAATCTCATAACTTTTAATTTCCTGAATTTCTCTCTTTATCACAGTGTTTTCCCTTTCTGGCCATGTTTTCCCTTTCTAACATTGTTTTCCCTTTTTGACAATGTTTTTTCCTTTCTAACAATGTTTTTCCTTTTCTGACAGTGTTTTCCCTTTCTGACGGTGTTTTTTTTCTTCCTTTTCTGACAATGTTTTCCCTTGCTACCCATGTGTTTTCAACTTTCTGCCCATGTGTTTTCCACTTTTTAATCATGTTTTTCTTCTTCCTTTCTGGCCATTATTTCATTTTTGACATATTTTCTGTGGAATTTTCCTATTTCTGACCAATATTTTCTAAGCAGTGCTCTACAGCTGGCTTTCATGCATGGTTTCTCAAAAGAAGAGCTGTGGATGGGATGCTGCATGTGAATTGCCAGGATAAAGAGGCTTATCTCAGTGTCATCAGTTGGTTATTTTCTCTGATGGTATTGTGTTGTGTCTGTCATTTGTTTCCCACCAGTGCCCAACACTGTTTTGTCAAAGGCTGTGGTATATTTGATCTGCTCTCTGTCAGAAATACATATTAAGGCATTGTTTCATTTTCATTGTATTGTTTATGGGTCTGTCAACCCTAAAAATCATAAAAGTAAAATTAAAATAATTAATTTTTTTTTCTTATTTTTTTTTCTAAAGCTGACCTATATTATACTTTTAAAAATCTAATAAAATAACAAAATAAATAAATAAGAAAATCATAAAAATCATAAAAGAAAAACATTTCTTCCTTCCAACCATTATTTAAAAAGTAATCATTATCTTTAATGATGTTAACTGTCAAACTAATGTTTTAGAAAGGAAAAAATATTTGTAAACCAGTATGTTTGACCTAACGGCCTGTGATTGATTAAACAATATGCTGTGCGTCATTAATCATTCTTTTCATTCTTTTTTATAATCCCAATGGTCAAACATAATAAGAAATCATTTTTCTGAATTTCTTCCTGAGAAATGATCACAAAATCATTAATCTGCCATTTCACTGTTATGCAATATGTGGAGCATATACTCAGGAAATAGCCATGAGCAAGCACTGAATTTCAGCAATTGTTTTCGTCATACATTTGATCATAGACACAAAATATTCATACATAAAATACTCATATACTTAAAATTATAACAAAACAGGTAATAGTTATACCCACACATTACAGGGTGTATTTGTTAATATCTTACAGTTTTGGTCATGGGGCCTCTGAGGCGAAGTCGAGGAGGTTATCACAACCAAAACTGTAGGATATTCACTGATATGCCGAGTAAGTGTGGGTATAACTTATATGCCCACTTCCAGTCAAGTTATTAAATTAGACTATTGCAAATCGCCTATAATATAACAATAATAAGTTTAAGTTGTATAAACACAACAGTGCTGAAATTTGTGAAAAAACGCTCCAATTTTGGGCCCCAGATTTTAAACTACAATTTTGATGATATGTACATGCGCATGTGTTTCACATACATATGTTAGATAGTATCATATAGAAAGATATGGAAAATAATCATTAAGTTCCATTATTTTTCATAATTTGTGTTACTCTGTAAAGAAAGGATTGACTAGGAGTTTTAATCCAAGTTTTACCAACTGGTCTGATTAGCGCAGTAGGCTAAGAGCTGGTTCACAGTGTCGGTGAACAGTAGTTCAAGTCTTCATAGTCAAATTATTTTTGTTTATCTTTCATTTCTATGTACATGTATTTCTATGTAGTCACATTGGTGTTATAGTAATATAATGTTAAGTATGCAAATTTAATGTCTATATAATAAGTAGTGTAAGATATTCCTACACTTGTAATTGAAAAGTGTAGATGTATCGGTGAATACACTTACACTTTAAACAAAAGAAACCTTGACAACAAGGACAGAAGTGGAATATAATATAGAATTATCTATTTTGTGTTTAATTACATTTTTCCGTGTTTTTTTAAACTAAATTGAAGTGTTAACATTTCATTTTGTTTAAAAGCTAATCACACTTTTTGTGACCATGGTAACATATTAATATATGAAAGATTAGTTATATTTATGTTTTTCAATGAGTAAATTATTCACTTGTCCGTATTACCGTTTTCAATATTAGCCAGTCACTATGAGTCACTTAGCCAAATTAAAAAGATATTTCTTGTCACCAGAACCTAATATTTTCTTTCAGTATTTAATTATTTTTTTATGAACCAGTAACGAAAATTTGACAGATGGTAAAACATAATTACAAATGAAATTAAAATGTTCTAAAATTGGTAAATAGCAAAAGCACAGTTTAAAACAAAAGAAAAACCATTTGGTCCCAGAAACACATTTTTCATCTTTTTTTTAATGTTTTTTTTTTTTAAACTTGCATGATGATCATATTAGATCCAGAAGACAAGGACAATTTATTGGTTGCATATTTTTAACATTGCTTATAATCCTTGAAGCATTTAATGCACCTCTTGATGTTGATGTGGAGCATGTGCTGAACTTTATTAGTTATTGTTAGCACATTATTGATTGCTGCAGGCAGGTGAGACATGGTATGTTCAGGTAAGCTTTTATTGCTCTGTCTGTACCTGACACAACAGTACCAAGTCAAACTGCCTGCAGCGTGTGCGCTTTGTAATATGTCAGTGCATTACATTAAACCAGGCTTTATGGATGAAACAAAAATGGTTTTAGTTTGAGAATGAAAGTTGGTGTCTCAACTGGTTGTGCAGATTTTGTATTGTTTAATTAAAAGTCTGTTTTATCCATGCACAGATAAGAGGTGTTGTTAAGCATTCATTTTCTTTCCTTCTATTCCGTCATGATGTTTTAATCAGGAGAAAAAGAACAGGCAGTTAATTTGCATTTATACTCTACTAATGAAAATATATCTACATCTTAATATTGAAATATGTGTAAAACTGATTCTACAACAAACATAAATCAATATTTATTCTTTCTTTTTTACTCATGGGCTAGCAGTTTCATATTTGGGTCGGCAAAATTTATATCTTGCTTGCCTGATGGACTGGTAAATACTTCAGCAGTTTTGACCTCTGCATTCCCATACTTGGTTTTTGAGTTGTTGTTTTTTGTTTTGTTTTATAAAATAGCCATTTGTGGTCAGTTCGTGTATGTCAGAAATATTCCCCAAAATGAATGCAAATGTTTTTAATCAATAATAGGGTTCAGTATTTAGGTGAATCATTGAGTCTGAAATTAGTGTTTTCTAAAATTACTTAAGATGATCTCTTTTTTTGCAATATATAAGTTCAACAGTTACCTCAATAATAATTAACTAGTTTCTGTTTTGTCTGTAGAATGATGTAGGTTTAGATGGATTGGTATAAAGAAAACCATTGATGCTTATGGAACTTATTTGTTACTCTAAAATTGTGCATCATGTGGGAGTTACTGAGAATCTGTGAAAGTGCTGGGCATTTTTTCTTTACAAGATTTGTGTAGGTACCTTTTTATATGAATAATTTTTCAAAAAACATTGTTATTATATATGGCTCACTTGACTTACTGGTCTATGGATGTTAAGTCATGGTAGCTATATTTCTGTTTGTATTGTTCATTTTCTTCTCTCAACTGACTGGCTGAACCAGTGGACCTGTGAAAATATATGAGCCATGCCTATCCCATCACAAAGCTCAACCCAGTGGCATTTCACAGCTGGAGTCTGAATATATGCATCTGCTCTTCTGAAAGTTATCTCAGAACTATACTGGGGGATCACCTCTCAGTTGATAGACTGACTGCCTCCTGTGAGAGGATATGGGATCAATTCTGTTCAGTTCTGTTAGTCTGTTCTATGCTCCCTCTGGAACATGTCTAGTAACACTACAGTTGTCATTTTCCAGTTAGAACTTCATAACGGAATTATCAGAGATTGTTGTCAGCAGTTGACTATCTAAACAAAATCCTTCTGGGTCCATGACAGTATGCTGGAATCGACAGTTTTAACCCAGTGTTATAATTGAATTTGGAATTAAAAAATAATTTCTGGTTTAGAAAGATGTCTGGTGTAGATAGATACCAATTCAGATAATGTTCAATGTTTGCTTTCTTCAAGAGACAATATAAAAGATTCCTTGTTGCTGTTATTCGGTCTAATACTTTCAGTATTTGTACACATGTTATGTTGCCATTTTATGCTTCTAGTAGCAGAGGGTTAATTAACATGGTACTGAGAAGCAATTTAACATCCATTCTAAAACCCAGATACATCTCAGTGTACAATTAAAGTAAATTGCATTAATTAAAAATTCACTAGCTGATTGTGCCAGTTTTGGTTTTATGTGATCGCTTGCTGTAATGTAACCAGTTAAAACTGTGAGCATTTGATTGTGAGAACATTAGTACGATGCCTATTTTGAAATTGTTTAGATGAGTTCTTGTATTTGCTGCTAATAACAATATGTTTTGCTTGGCCCGCCCTGTACAGTGCGGTAATCAGCCCTTCCCGCTGATGGCAGATAGGTTTTCAGGAGCAAGTAACAGCCAACAGCTGCAGTGATGTAAAATGGTAAAGGGTGTCAAAAAACTAATACTCTTACTCTGATCCAAGTAGTTCCTTTGATCTGGTTGGTTGGACTGGTGATCAGCTGACCTAGTCGTGGAGCATTGCTATATCCCTGCTTGGATGTGGGCCAGGCCATCGACTAGCCACAACAACCAACTCTCAGAGATAGTCCTGCTATACTGCATTACCTTTTCCCAAAATACTTTGAAATGAGAAAATCTTGACAGCTTCCTGCGCTTGTTAACTAAAAACAGGTATTCTGTTCCAAAGTATCTTTGTGTCATTTTGTGGCTTTCAGTGTGTGTCAGTGTGGCCATGGGTTAAACTGCCACCATTTACAAACATCTGTGTGTGTTTGTAGAAAATGTATGTGTTTATTATCCACATGGTGGAAAATAAATACTGCCACAAATATCATATGATCTTGCATGCCAGGAAGTTATTACCATGGCACATGTGATCGTGATGTCTATAAGACAATTGCAGTTTATTGAAATTGACATGCTGTGAGTATCTCACAGACTAATTCAAAGAGCACTCACACAGCCAGTGTTTTAAATTGGGTGACCATTTTATGTTGGTGGGGCCAACTGCACCAAAAGCTCTAATAGCATTGCAAGACAGGTGAGAGGATAAAAAGCCTCCATGCCCTCACCCCCTTTTGATTATATAGGCTTCAAATTGTTCAAAATGCTGAGTCAGCTTGACCCTCTACGTCTGAGCTACATTGCACTCCCACATCTTTGGAAGAGACATTAAAAAGTGTGTTGGGACATCCTGATTTCAGTGATTACAACATGAAGAGCCATGATGTTGTGTAGTGCACTGTTTACAGCAAACATTAAGCCCATTTTCATAATTTCAAAGACCATTGTCTTAAAATGACCATAATTCTCTTAACCCTTTAAGACTTGACTTTCCACTGCCTTAAAGTGCCCCAGGAATTGATATATCTCAGCAGTTAAACAAAGG
>JAULBS010109672.1:0-15199 GCA_032355785.1 Symmetromphalus regularis | reverse complement strand
CTGCTGCCACATAGGCTACTCCTTCCGATAAGCAGCAAGGGATCTTTTATATGCACCGTCCAACAGACAGAACAGCAAATACATGTACTATGGCCTTTGATAAACCAGTTGTGGATCACTGGTTGGAACAGAGAGGCATCGTTAAATAAAATAAACTTTACTTTTACCATGTCTAATAGCCAGTGAATAAATAGTGTGCTGGGGTATCATTAAACAAAACAATACTTTTTTATCCTTGTCATCAAAGGATGAATTTTATACTTAAAAATGTCTATAATATTTGCAACATTTATCCAGTTTGGCCAGGGATATGGAAAACCAAGGGTTTCCCTTTCAATCACCATCTTAGAAATACTTGGTGTTACTCCCCTTGTCGGGAAAACTGGTAAATCGGAATCTACCTAGAAATTCTGAAGTACATATAAAAAAAAAATTATATTCCGTAACAAGACCCTGCACTATGAAACAAATGAGAACAACTAAGCCCCATTCATAATTAATATTTGGAATTCTTGGGAAAGGTTTGCAGTTTTCAAGGGTCAATGTCACTGGCTTTTCAAAAGTGTATAAAACCATTTTATATTTTTTTACTTGTAGTTGTAAACAACATAAGTTGTAACTGAATCAGCCACACTGAACACACATACCGAGAACATTGCAGATCTCAAAACATCCTAAAGATAAAACATTAAATACAAAAAATTTGAGAATGCATCACACAATATGAAGAAAAGAAAAATGTTGTTTTGCCATAGTAGATGTTAAAGATACATGTATGAGGCTATTTTATCTGTGATACCAAAACCTCCATATCTGCCACTGAAACTAGATACAGTAGAAATATCTTAATTGCATAGGCATAGGCATCAATATTTTATGCAATTAACAGGATTATTCCTTTATCAGAAATACCAGTTTAAGATTATATTTATTTACTATTCTTGCACATTTGTATAAAATTAAAGTACATTATACTTTTGTCAGTGATCACAAAAAATCAGAAATATAAAATAAGAAGGGAATGTTTGGACCATGTAACCTGAATACTTTTAGAGATGGTAAAAAGGCAAAAGATCACACAAACTGTGGTTGTTTTGTGATTATTTTATAAAAATGTAACATTTGGCATGGTTTTTGATATTTTGGAAAATAAAAAAATTGGTTTTCTACATAACCAGACATTGCAAAGAAAGCATACATGTATATGCAATTAAATGAAAATCTTTGTATGGATTTGAATAGAAATTGTTCTGTGCGGCAGAATATTATGCAAATAGCAGAAATATGCTATTATCAGGAATGCAATTAAGTGGACTTGACTGTATCTACATGTACATGTATGTTAGAGGAGTAGGATGAGCAAAATGTTATTATAAAAGGAAACAGTACACAAAGTACACCAAGTCTATGTAAGTAAGGAATACAAATTAATTAAAAGAATACAAAAGGATAACACGTTATCATAGTTAAAACAAAAGATAGATTTTATAATTTAATATTATGTGATTACTTTGTCCATGTGTAATACCGGTAATACAGAGCTGTGATCTGGAACTTATAGTTGCTTGTATCTTGTTTGTGTTACCTGCCTAGGGGAGCGGGATGTAGCTCAAACGGTAGCGTGTCCGCCTGTGAACCGGTCGGTCGTCGGATCGATCCTTCTCAAAGGATCCATTTGTAGTTTGGGCTATTTTACGTCCGAACCAGTGATCCACAACTGGTTCATCAAGGGCTGTGGTATGTGCTGTCTTGTCTGTGGGACGGTGCATATAAAAGACCCCCTGCTGCTTATCAAAAAAAGAGTAGCCTATGTGGTGGCAGCGGGTTTTCTCTTAATACATAATGACCATATGACTGATGTCCAATAGCCGATGATAAGGTAAAAATCAATGTGCTCTAGAGGCATCATTAAATAAAACAAACTTTACTTTATTTGTCACCTTCCTAGGTGGCACAGTGGTTAAGCTGCCGGACTCATGGCTAGAAGGTACTGGGATAAAATCTCAGTCAAGGCTCTAGCCTAGAGTGAGTGCTCCGCAAGGCTCAGTGGGTAGGTGTATATCACTTATACCGACCAGTGGTCCACAACTAGTTTATCAAGGGCCATTGTATGTGCTAGCCTGTCTGTGGGAACTGCATATAAAAGATCCTTTGCTGCTAATCAGAAAGAGTAACCTATGTGGCAGTAGCAGATTTCCTCTAAAAGACAATGAGTAATAGAATACCATATGTCAGGCATCTAACAGCCGGTGAATAAAAAATGTGCTGTTTTGTGGACATGGGTTTTTTGTTTGTTAATAAAAAATGTGCTGGGGTGTCGTTAAACAAACAATCCTTTCCTTTATTTGATTCATTTGTGCTGTTGTAAACACAATTATATTGTGATTCATGCTGTTTTGTGGACAGGTTTTTTTTTGGGTTTTTTTTTGTGTGTGTTGGAGATGTTTCATTATTTATTTATATGAGATAAATTTAAGAATGAAAGATCAGAGTATTTAAAGATCTGTTATATTATTCGGCCAAATATTCTTAAATTTAAACTGCTTTTTAACTGTAAAAATGCTGGCACACTAAGAAAATGGTGCCAGTTTATTAATATCATTAACAAAGTATTTTTCTCCTGATAATCTTATGTATTTATTAAGTTTTTTTTTTTCTTGTCATCTTAATTGCCATTCTTTCTGTAATATTTTTATAATCCTCTGTCACCAAAAGTTTTAATGGTGGCATTGAGAGAAATAAAGATATGTAATTTATGTCTTTCATCCGGGAGTGTTTAGAGCATGAATAATATTTTTGGGGGGTTAGTCACTGTCATTATAATATTTACAAAAAGGTTGGTTAAACATTTTATAAATATAATTAATGAGTAAAAATGAAAACCAGATCAAAATGGTTGTATATGTGTAAGAAAACAATATCTTGGAACATAGTCTCCACTGCTGACACCAAATGAAACAGGAGAATTATTGAATACATAATCTTAAAAATGCTTTCTATGGTGGGTGGGGGGATTTACTCTTTCAAGATTAATAAATTAACTTACTGGTAGGGTTGGGGGGACTTACTCTTTCAAGATTAATAAATTAACTTACTGGTAGGGTTGAGGTGGACTTACTCTTTCAAGATTAATAAATGAACTTACTGGTAGGTCCCGTGCTGAGTCGAGATTAACAAGCAAGATACAGGAGGAGATGCTCTCGTCATCCTTGTTGTCTTCCTGAATCTGTTGAATCACCTGTAAACAAGTAATTACACACTTAGTTATATACTTAATCCTTGATAACATGGCACATAATAATAATAATAATAATAACAATAATAATAATAACAGAAGTAGAAATAGTAATAATAATAATAATAGTAATAATAATAATAATAATTTTATTTATAGAAGGTAACACAGTTAGTATAGAATTATCCACCATTTTGAAAATGCTCAGTTAGGAGTCCTTCACAATTTTTAAAATGTTTTTATTTTTACACAGTACAAATGCATGAATTTTCATACTCATTCCTCATCCTCCAAATTTGTATACATAAAATGTGTATTTAAGGGATTTTATTTAATTTAAATTCAATGCTGGTCATGACCCATGCCACCCCCCCTCCACCACCACTGGGCAGATAGACTGAGGGTGATGACACACCCTCATTAAAGATTTTTCTTCTTCTTTTCACTCATATCAAATTCTTTCAGAACAGACATTATATTAAACATTATGGATCCCCCACACCCTCCTGCAAACAATTCCGCACACATGTCTGCAACCCTACACTAAGTATATAGTTTGTAATTGTAAATAAGAAAATACTGATACATGTAATTGTAAACAACCCCTTACACAACTATTAACAATATGACTAGTCTAAGAGAACATTGATTTATTAATCATCAGCTATTGGATGTCAAACATTTGGTAATTTTGACATGCAAGCCTGGAAATAAAGGACATTGACCAGTACAAATTTGTCATTTTGGGAGATTTGACAGTCGCATAGTTAATTGTGTTGGTCAGTTTGTCCAACACTCTTCTTTTAACTTTTGGTAAAATACTAAAAATAACATTTCTGTATAAAGTCGGCTTCAAGCAGCTTGTATCTATTGAATAAATAGCAAAAAATTTAATAATAATAAGTATACACCATAAAAATTAAATTGTGTATTTTGATTAAACAGAGCATATTAAATTGTATGTCAGGAACATTTTCTTTAATGTCCTGCACAATCTGACTGATTCCGGACATTTTGGCCAGCTCAACTAAAATAATTATTTCCAGGCCTGACATGTGGTCAAGTGTGAACAAGTCTCCAATGGGTTTTGAACCACTGTCTTCAGCGTGAGAGTCCAATGTTCTACCACTGGACTACAAAGACTCATCCTAACACACTATACTTCGCGTCACATCAGATTGGCACCATCATTTGTAACAATAACTTTTCTTCTAGGTACTGTAGAACAAAAACGATAATGGTTTTGGAAATTAAACGAAAGACATAATTTTTATACACAATTTCAAGTAGATGTAAAGAATATTAAAAAATTTATGAGGCAAAATAGATTTTTAACCGTTTTTGCCATTTGTTCGCACTTTTCAGATACGATTTGTGTTACCATAGCAACTATATATAATCCAAAAAGTTATGAATGAAATACTTTTGTGTATCATGTACACATTGCAAAATGTTTGAAAGGCAGTTGTTTGTCCTTTTGGTACTTATTTTTCAACTGAAAAACGCTAGTGTTTTGTTGTTCCACTTCCGGTGACGCGAAGTATAATTAAAACCATTATCAGTTTGTATTACTTTTTAATGCTTTCAAATAATCTAACTTTTAAGATCTTTGGATAAAATAGAAAGACAAATAAGTTAACTAAACATACATGGTAAACATCATGTTAGTTTTCAAACTTTGAATAACAAATCAAAGCATAGGAAAGATAATAAAAATATAAGAAAAAAGTATTCAAATGGAAAACATGTTAGTAAACTGTGATGTTATATATGAAACAGAGCAATGCAAACAACAAACATAATAATAATAATTTTTTTCTTTTTTTTGAATAGGTGGGGAAAACAATTATATATCAAATACATTTAACAATGAACATGAAAAAAAAAATACCTATGTACTGTAACACTAAATAATTTATACGGCCAACAATTATTTACTCTTTAAAAAAAAATTAAAATGAGGTTCCATTATATCATGTATATACATTTTCCAACCAATAACAATTGCAGGAGAATAAAAAATGAGAAACTAACTCTTGAGAATCTTGAGAATTTACATGATATGTGGTCAAATACTATTTACTCAAAGGTTTATTTAATTAAACAAATGTCGGCTCTTAAGTCAACTAAGCATGTTGCAGGAAGTTATTACTAGAAATAAGATTTTAATAAAACCAAAATAAGTCATGGCAAATTACTTTTATTTTCAGCTGCCCAATGACTTGGAAATTTTGCTTTAAAAATCCATAATCAAAACAAAACATTGTGGATTTAATTAGTACTGGAATAAGTCATGGGATTTAGGAGCTTCCTTAGCCTTGTAAAAATAAATTTAATTTTTCTTTAACTTTTCTCCTTCTTGAATATATTACTGAGGGCCTCATAGTACCTACATGTATAGTCCAGATCTTAATCCGGTCTGGGTTTACAATGTGTAAAGTAAATCTTATGTTTGGTTTGAGTTATAGTCCTTGGCAGTGGATTCTTCACAGAGTGGAAGAAAATAAATGGACAAACAAAATAACAATTAAATCACTTTGGAACTATATCAACAACAACTGCAATCTGAAATAATATCAACAACAACTGCAATCTGAAATAAAATCATTGGAAATGAAAGATATCAATGAACATGAATTAATAGAAGTTAAAACTTGAAGAACTTGCTGCTTGGTTTAAACATACATGGGCAATTCCACTATATTTAAGAGGTACAATTGTACATACAGGGCCAGACATGATATTAGACGTTTATTAAATGTTTATTTATTTAATATTATACAATGATTCAAGGCTCCCCAATCTTGGCATTGTCAATTTGATCTGCAGGCAACAATTTTTTTTTTTTAATTAGAAAGTTAGCATCTTACTGACTACGAAATATATATTCCTATATATATTATATAAAGTTAGTCATGATTCTATGATTAAAATTTATTTGGTAAAAAAAATATTTGTCATAATTCAAAAAAAAGAAGTTTATTACAATTTCTTTTTTGCATAATGAACTATTTTCATTCTATCTTCTTACAATATGAATATGAAAACTATTTGGTCACCCAGTCTTTTTACTAGGATCCAATAGTAACTGAATAATATAGAAAAACAACTAGAAATTATATTAATCCATCTTCTAATTATCTATTCTAAAAAAGGCATTGGACTAATCAGATTAAACTATTATACTAAGCAGTCATCTGTCTCTATCTTGTGTGGTTTAACTGACCCCCTTCAATTTCAAGTTATCCAAGTCTGACTGTAATTCCTTTCTTAAGTACTCAAACTGAGTAATAAAACTTCTAACACAATCAGCTGCATCTAGAACATTTTTCTTGAAGCCATACTGAACCATAAACTATCTATGATAACCCCACCCCACCCTATCCCAACACATGGATGTAACCAGAGGATTTAACCATTTAAAACACACCCAAACTCAGCTGCATATACATACACGTAGAGCTGCATATACATACATGTACAGGGTTTCACATCCGGTTTTGTCAATTAAATCAACTAGTGGTCATATCTGCGGTAAAATTAATTTGGAGTAACACTTACAGATATCAGTGTAGTCAGGTATCGACTATTTTTGTATCCAAAATGCAGATGTAAAAACCATTTAATTAATAAATTGCGCTATTTGGAGACAAGTAATTATGTTTTCGGAGAAAATAGCGAATTCCGTTTCAGATAGGTTTTTCCACGATTCTGTTATCACGGAAAAACATGCCTCTAGTATACCAAATATGAATACCACTACTTCCCCGACGATGATGACATGAACAAACACCCTCACAGAAATTAGGATTTAGAACTGCTACACATTGCTAATTATTGACTATCTAGCCTAATGTATCAATGATTCTGAATCAACTGAATCATTCAAATGATTTTAAGAAAAAAGCTCCCCATCACTTCTGTAAGGGTGTGATTATGGAGAGTGAAAAAGCTTCCCTGAACCTTACATGGGGAGTGATTTATAGCTCTCCTTTACTTTTCAAATGTGAAACCCTGCATGTAGAACATTTTTTCTGGAAGCAATGCTAAGCCACAAACTATATGATAACCGCACCCCACCCTAACCCAACATATGAGTGCAACCAGAAGATTCAACATGATTTAAAACACACCCAAACTCAGTTTAAAGAAACCAGGCTACACCCTTGTAATCCCCTTGCTGGGTGCTGGGTGCTGTTATTTTGCAATATGAACTCAGCTCTTTTCAATAACACTGCAACTGAACACCACTCACAAACAAACTCAGGGGTGAAAGGCAATTACACAAATAATATACCCCTTACAAAAATTAAATTATGACCCCCTTAACGAATTTTTTTGGCATCTTGGAATGTAGAAAGAAAAAGATAATGAAAAAACAACCCCAAACCGCAAGTTCTAGAACGGTTGCCAACCATGCTAAATGCACAAAGCTACTAAATGAAGGATCTCCCAACCCCCTCACCCTAAAAAAATAAAATATAAAAGTAAAATTAAAGCAATTAACGCCCTTAGATGCATTTTTCTTGCACTTGAGGATGGATCATTCAAGCAAAAATTATAAACTTAAGATAAAATAATATAAAAACCTATGTTTTAAAATTGAGAATTGTGTAAAATTTTGGAGGCTTTCATTCCTGCAAACTGAAGATGATGTTATTGAAGAAATAGTGTAAAATGAGCTGCAGCAGTTCTACAAGGCGCCACACAGACTTACCAAGAAAAGAGAGGTGTTCATTCATGATGAAACATGAAATAAAACAGTAGTGCATAGCAGCAATATCTCAGTATTAACTCTCAACATAGACAAAATATCTTGTATTAACTCTCAACATAGATTATCTTGCATTAACTCTCAACATAGACTAAATATCTTGTGTTATCTCTCAATATAGACTATATTGTATTAACTCTCAAAATAGACTAAATATCTCAGTATTAACTCTCAACAGACTAAATATATTGTATTAACTATCAACATAGACTAAATATATTGTATTAACTCTCAACATAGACAAAATATCTTCTATTAACTCTTTAACATATACAAAATATCTCAGTATTAACTCTCAATATTACAAAATATCTTGTGAACTTTCAACATAGACTAAATATATTGTATTAACTCTCAACATAGAAAAAATATCTTAGTATTAACTCTCAATATAGATAAAATATCTTGTATTAACTCTAAATAGCCTAACTCTCAACATTAACAAAATATGTTATATTAACTCAACAGACTAAATATCTCAGTATTAACTCTTCATATAGACTAAAGATATTATATCAACTCTCAACATAGACCAAATATCTTGTGTTAATTCTCAACATAGACTAAATATTAACAGTCAACATAAGACTAAATATTTTGTGTTAACTTTTAATATAGACTAAATATATTGTATTAACTTTCGACAGAGACAAAATATGTCAATATTAACTCTCAATGTAGAAAAAATATCTCAGTATTAACTCTCAATATAGACTAAATATCACAATATTTCATGTAGCTCTTAAAGATAAATATTAACAAAGAATAAATATCTTTACATTAATTATCAAGGGTTATTTTTTTTCACTTCTGAAATTCCACAACCAAAGAATAAATACAATTCTAAAGCAGTTCTATATTGTAACAAGCTGTGTACAATAATAATAATAATAATAGTAATAATAATAATAACAATAATAATAATAGCAATA
The DNA here is from genome assembly GCA_032355785.1 of Symmetromphalus regularis. Classification (NCBI taxonomy): domain Eukaryota; kingdom Metazoa; phylum Mollusca; class Gastropoda; order Neomphalida; family Neomphalidae; genus Symmetromphalus; species Symmetromphalus regularis. The sequence goes on along the minus strand of JAULBS010109672.1, from coordinate 6,258 downwards.
ACAATAATAATAATAGCAATAATAATAATATTAGTAATAATAAAAATAGAAATAATAATAGCGATAATAATAATAGTAATAATAGAAATAATAATAATAATAGTAATAATAACAATAATAATAATAATAAAATATATCATCACTGTAAATAGCGATTGGATAATTTCATTCCTTCTTCCAAACACTTTTTTTTAAATGTCCCCTCTCAAAATCTGTAATCTAATAATGAAAAGGATCTTACATGAAAATGAAAGGTTCTTTCTGATTTATATGGGAGGATGATATTATTATTAAGTTAGTTTTTCATCCAAGGTGGTTCCAAAGGATTGACACCACAGTTTTTATTTGCTGTTAGAATCTTTTATATGCACTTTTCCCACAGACAGTATACAACATACCAGTCTTTGATATACTAGTTTGGGGACTAATTGGGACAGGAATAAACCAATCAGAGAATGAGTATGCCAAGGACATTTGATCTTATGACCAGAGCACCTCTGGTGAATGGTTCACCCTTTAAGCTAATTCCCACCTCAGACTGTGAAACAATATGTGACCCATTCTCACGAAAGGAGTCTAACTTGAAGTTTGTCACTAGAGATATTTACATTTCTCAAATCTGAAGAATCTGGGCTAATATTTTTGAAGCTCTCTTAGCGCTACGGTATCATAAATTTGTCTTAGTGATGTCATTTTTTGAAGTCACTGTTTACAAAATGTATGAGCACACTGATTTTTATCTTATCATCGGCTATTGGACGTCAATCATATGGTCATTCAGACATATTTATTGGAGGAAACCAGCTGCCGCCACATAGGCTAATCTTTCTGATAAGCAGCATGGGGTCTTTTATATGCACTTTCCTACAGACAGGACAGCACATACCACAGCCTTTAATAAACCAATGATGGATCACTGGTTGGAATGGAAATACAAGAATTCTATCAACATAGCTATCAAAGAAAGGAATATACATATAATAAAACATACAACTCATTTAATAAAACCTACAGAAGCGTGTGTCTGTAGTGCAGAAATATGTTACAAAATTTAAAAGTAAAATAAAACATCTGATGAAAATTATCTTACCCGATCCAGTTCCAGCGGGTCGTTGGCTAAATACAACCATTGGAGCCTGGCATGAACAAATCCTTTCTTCACATTTTCCAGTTGTAGCCACTATAATAAAAACATTCTAAATTAGCATGCCACTGGTCATTACAAACTGAAACTCTAAGATCCAGTTTCTCGTTGACGGTTCAGCCATGATCTACAGTTCAACCAATTCTTTTAACACATTTAAACTAAGAATTGAGGTTGAACTGTCGATAAGAAATCGGCCCTAATATCTAGGTTCACAGTAAAAATTGTTACCAGTAGCATGTTGGTACTGTGTCATCAAAATAACAGAACTAAGAATCGACTTCTCCTGCGATTTCAATTTTTCATCCTTGTTCTGTCAGTACCACCTTACTCTGTCTTCTAAGCTGTCCACCCTATGACATAACTGTCTCAAATCCTCCACGGGTGTATTCTCTGTGCACTTCTCTGCACCCACCTGGCTTCCTCGTCCTCTGCCGCCAATAAAACTGGTCTTTCCCACAGCACTAACTAATGACCGTCCGTAGTAGGGGTGCAAAGTAGATGGTGGCAAGTGCCTCTTAACAATGCCAAAAGTGACCAGTGAACCTTCCCCGAAGTGACCAGACTAAGCCCACAACAAAAGTTGCTGGAGAATGACGAGTGTGTGGCACAGATGTCCACAAGAGACAAGCAACTGTCGCATTTGGAGAGACAAGGATTGGGATGTGGCGTAGGACAGCAAGATGGTGACAGATGGGAGTGTTGTCAGAAAGAAATGAAAGCAGTATATCACAAGTGGAAAAGGAAAGGGGGCACTAGAAAAACAAAAACACAACTAAGAATCGAGGCTGAACTGTTGAAGAGAAATATGCCCTTAATATTTAGGATTTCATGGTAAAAATCGTTACCAGTAGCATGTTGGTACGGTGTCATCAAAATAACAGAACAGAAATACTGTTTCCCTTGATTTTTTTTATCATTGCTGTGTTATTTGGGATAAAAAGAGCAACTCCTTTCAGTGAGAGTTTAATTTATACATTCTCACTATACTATCCATGTGTTCTATGTATTTCCGATAAGACATGTCATTGTTTGAATACAAGTGCATGATACAAAGACAAACAGTCTTTATTGATAGTACCCACAATAATTTGTTGAATGTATTATGTTATGGTGTTCACAATGAAACCAGAAATAAGTTTGCACATAATTGAATTTGCAGCACTATCAGCATGTTTGTGATTTTCATGGTAAATTTTATTTGCCAAATTTTTGGCATATACAGCATAACCAGACATTTTTGGGATTAAAACATTTCAAGGTTTCTTATTTTCGAGGTTTCAGAAGTCTTAAGAGTGATTATTTTTGGATTACTGTATAACCAGACATTTTTGTGGTTTCAAGATTAAAAACATTTCGAGGTTTCTTATTTTGAGGTTTTGGAAGTATAAGATGGATTGTTTTTTATTTTCGTGGTTTAGAAAATCTGGTTTGAGAAAATCTTATTTGTATTATAAAACCAATAAGTAAAAGCTGTCATTGTTTCACGTCGGCTCTGCTCATATGATGTCGTCAAGCTTAAATTTCAACAAAAGAGTACTCAGCTGTAACTGACTAAGGCAATATGCTATTAGTGAGACAACTGTTCACAGTCTTGATTATATAGAAAACCAATTAAGAAGTGTGTGAGAAGAACACTGTAGTAACTGATGTTTAATCAGAGTCTGACACAATGAGATAATTATTGGTTTTATTCTGACATTCACGAAAGAACATGTTTTGTTTTAGTGTAATATACTAATAATATACAATGATTCAACAATATAATAAACATTCAAACAACAATAACTTGTCGTATGGAATATACAGTTCCCTTGTTCCGCGCATGACCTTAAATAAAATATTCCGGTAACAGGTCTGTTTATTATGATGTTAATAATAAATATTTAGGATCAACTTTTTGTGATATTTTCAAGGTTTTATGTTTTTGAGGTTACACTTACCCTCGAAAACAACGCAAATAAAAATCCATGAAAATTTCCAATTATACAGTGTAGTATTTATTTCTTGTAATACGTGTGTTAATTAAATAATTAATTCTTTTTTTTGGCACAAAAATGTCCCAGCACACCATCCACCGCATCCTCTATTGTTTATTCATGACTGAGTCAATTATATAACCAAAACAGTTTTGATATTTTTTATAAGTGTCCCGTAGGATGCATTGTCTCTGATTTTAGGGGTCCAGGTGATATTTTATTGCATCCTTTATGCAGGTTTTGCGAGTCTGGGAAATCCCTGTCTTACCTCATCTAATAGGCCCTTTTCTTGCACTTGACTGATCTCAATCTGCACACTATAAAACAAAAATTAAAATAATTCAGTTATTTAGCCCCAGTAGTATAGTGGTTAAGTTATTAGACTCTCAGTTAGTAGGTACAGGGATTAAATCTTAAATTTTATAATAAATAGAAGGCGTGCAACGATATACCGGTATACCGATGTATTGCAATACTGTATTGTTTCTATTTTTAGAATTCCCCCTAATATAAGCACTGCAAACTCCCCCCCCCCCTGCATCATTTTCACAAGAAACAGCACCCTTAAATAGTAAAACTAGCTTGTAACTGACTGCCGACTTGCAATGAATAACATATAATCCGTAAGCATATCAGCTGAGTGCCTAATTCAACACATGGAAAACGTTTCCATATTCCAAATGCCCTTTCAATTACCGACAGGATAGCACATACCACGGCCTTTGATGAACCAGTTGTGGATCACTGGTTGGAACAGAAAATAGCCCAATTGGGGTAATAAATATGGATATGAATGTGAAATTGAATGCTAATTAAAATATTTTTAAAAGAAATTGCAGATTATTATTTAAACTTACCTTCCTAATTCATCATCCTTGCTACCTGGATCCTTATCCTTGAGGAAGATGTCCAGCATCTGTCCGTCTGCAGCATCAATGATAGCCTGAAAACAGTTTTAAATAAATAATAATTATGCAATATACTCTGTGATCATTTTGTGATTATTTAATGAAAATGTTAAGATCTGTCATGTTGTCGGTACTTTGGAAGAAAAACTAAAGTTTTCTACATTTCCTTATTTGTTTGGTTTTGCAATGAATTTAGTTAACTTAATGTCTATTTTTTCCAGGAATATGGTTTATTCATTGTGAAGTTTTGCCATGTTTATTTTTGCAAATTTCCTGATTTACTTAAAGTTTGGTTTTGCTAGTTTTCTGGTTTATTCAATGTCTAGTTGTGCCAAAATTCTAATTATCCAAAGACTGGATTTGGCATGTTTCAATGTATCTCAGATACAACATACAGACAAAAGACCAGATTTGACATGTTGCAATGTATCTCAGATACAACATACAGACAAAAGACCAGATTTGGCATGTGTTGCAACGTATCTCAGATACAACATACAGACAAAAGACCAGATTTGGAATGTGGCAAAGTATCTCAGTTACAATATACAGACAAAAGACCACATTTGATATGTTGCAATGTATTTCAGATACAAAATGAAGACAAACCTCAAATGTCTCATTCCAGAGTGGACTGACGGTGTTATCAATAACCTTGGTTTCAAACGTGTTGGCTCCCACTGAAAACAAGAAGAAGAAGAATATACAGTGTTCCACATCACATAGAAATGGAGGTTAGTACCTCCTGATGCTCAGAATCACGTAATAAGCAGGGAGGGAAAGGGTAGTGTTCCACATCACGTAGAAATGGAGGTTAGTACCTCCTGATGCTTGAAATCACATAATAAGAAGGGAGGGAAAGGGTATGAACACATAACGGCAAAACATATTTTAGTATTTTACTTTTATAACTGTCAAGTTCAAATTAATGTAAGCTCTGTTCTGTGGCTAATGCCCTTTGAGTTTCCTCTTTAGAGGTATGAATACCCCCTGACTTTTGTACAAGGAGGTCTTACAAGGACGTCTTAATACTCTGACTTTTCCTGAGAAATTAGAACACTGAACATACATATAATGATGTATTCAAGATTATTAATATTATTCATTAAAGTAACAATGTCCAAAACGGAGTGTAAAAATTACATAGTGATCAAAACATCTTTTAGTATGTTACTTTTATAACTGTCAAGTTCAAATTAATGTAAGCTCTGTTTGGTGGCTTATATCCTTTGAGTTTCCTCTTTAGAGGTATGAATACCCTCTGACTTTTGTACAAGGAGGTCTGAATACCCTGACTTTTCCTGAGAATGTAGAACACTGAACATACATGTAATGATGTATTCAAGATTATTAATATTATTCATTAAAGTAACAATGTCCGAAACGGAGTGTAAAAATTACAGTGATCAAAACATATTTTAGTATTTTACTTTTATAACTGTCAAGTTTAAGTTAATGTAAGCTCTGTTAACTTTTCCTGAGGATGTGGAACACTGATATAGAAGTGATTGCCTACAATGAACCAGGAACTGATTGGTTGTACTTATTTTCATGCTCATTAAGGTTCAAGCATCCTGTCCTGGGTACATAACTCAGATTCTTGTACTGTCTGTTCAAGACAGAGTGCATTGCAACATCATCCATAACGTTATAGAATAGTATTTCTCTAAACTGTTTCACAATAAGAACATTTAAAGAATCATAAGAATTGTCTTGGGTAATTTATAGAATATCAAACTCGTTTATTATCAAATTTATGGATGTTGTGAAATAATTTTCCTTTTATTATTTCACTCGGGACATAAATTTGATATCGTTTAATATCCTCTATTTTCACTCAGGACAAATGTGATGATAACTCATTTAATATCCTCTATATATGGTACTGCATGGGATGGGGGTAAAAAAAAACGTCAGAATATGAGTCCTCTGGTATATAAATTTCATCAGAACATATATCCAAAGATAACGACAATTACAAATCTCAGTTAACTGATGGTCAATAAGCTAGATTACCTGAAGCCACAGCATATGGGTCAGACTTTCCCTTTCCAGTAAAACTGATGTCTGCCTTGACCAAGTCCTTCGCTTCCACCAATGAGATACGCAACACACCCTGAATAAACAAAGAACAGATGGGATCAAAAGACAGAAATTTTATGAATTGGTTTCAGAGCCATAGCAAAACAATTCTGGGAGGTGGGGGGGGGGGTTAAAAAATTTGTAT